>BPTQ01000002.1:276458164-276693181 GCA_019973895.1 Chrysanthemum seticuspe
GAACAAAAGATTAAAACAAAGACTTAATATATAAAAGTAATCGTTGTTTACAAACATCCTAGACTCGATCTTAAATAGGTTATGAATCGGTATGTCCTTCATTCATGAAACGTTGCAATGTTTCATGAAGTAACCGTTTCTCATAACTGCCATACCGGCCCAAATAACTAACTTAACTAACAAGAGTTTTAACGGGGTGTTTGGTTGTAAGTCCAACCTAATGTATCTTAACCCGTTTTGACCCAAACACTAATAAACATAATAACATTGTTTTTCCAAATTAACTTTAACAAACATTAAAAGGAGTTTACAGAAAAACACTTTAAAAAGTGAGTTGACAAATCATATATCATGGGGCCTGTTTGGCAAGACAATTTTTGGAGCTTTTTAAGAGCTATTAGCTTTTTTTTTTTATAAAAAAGCTTCTTCAAATTTAATAGCTCGGTTTGGAGATGCATGCTAGAAGCTTTAAAGTCGAACAAACAGCTCCAAAATTAACAGCTACTATAAACAGCTTCTAAATATTCAAGAGCTGTTAAAAACTGAAATTACCCATATACCCTCTAACCTTATATAAAAATAAGCACGTAGAAACCATCTCCCCCATAACCCTAATCGACTTCTTCAACAACTGCTAAAAAAAATTCACCTACGTCTTCCATAAGAGTTGATCACCCAGGTATGTTTTTGTTTTCACCATACTCTATTATGCATTAGTTTTGTTTCTTTTATCTTTATTGAAGAAAGTTAGATTATATTCGACCTTAAAAAAAAGATACGTACTATTGGGTTTTATAATGTGTGTCTTGAAAGTGACATAATAAAATAATCGATCATAATTGAAGTTCTCCATAAGTTTTAGTCTTGATTATGCATGTTACGATGAAAGTGCTGTTATTAGTGATTATTGAGTTTTATAATATTACTATTGGTTTTTAGAATGTGTGTTTTGAAAGTGGTTATATAATAGTTGGAGTGAGTCTGCTATAATATTTTATGATATGATATAGGTTATCATGTGGCCACTTGTATGTTTTGGATCAGCAAACCATACATACAGTGGTAAGTAACTCATGGAAAATAGTTCTAGATGATGCAACATAGTGATATAGGTTATCATATGGCCACTTGTATGTTATAGATCGACTCATACAAACGTTTGCTATAGACAATTGCTATTGTTTGATTAAATTTTGTGGTTTGCAAGTTTCTCTTTTGAATAACATGTCACTAATTTTCGTAAACTGTAATTAGTGCGTTATGTTTTTGCCATGATCTCATTTGATTAGTTATAGGTTTTAGATTTGGTGTATTGTTTTCTTTAAAATGTTGCTATTACGTGAATAAATTTCTAGATGGCTCCAAGTGATAAAAAGGCGAAAAAAGACAAATGGTCACAAGAGGAAACATTAGCCTTGTGCGAATTCTTGAACAAATATGTAACTGACAATGGTCGACATGTCCAGTTTAAGTGGGTTGAGATTCAACCAAAATTTGCAACACTTTTTAAGCGCACGTTCATATAACAAAAATAAGCACATCTTAACCTTTTATTTTCCTTTCATCGGTATAGATCAAACCAAAAAATAATAAAGGAATGTTAAAATTGTTATTCTAGCTCATTTAATATAAAAACTAACTTTTTCAACTTTTTTAAAAAATAACATATTTTAATATAAAAATACACCATCGCGACGAGAATTAAATCATCCTTCTATAAATATGCACTATTATATATTTTCGACGAACTTTTTTTTCAAAATTTCCGTCCAGAAAAATCTCACGTGGTTCGTAAAAAAATCACTTGTGATTTGTTATTTTTAAAAAATAGCAAATGATTTGTAAAAATGAGTAAATCACTTTTTTTGAGTTTTATTCTTTTATGTCACAGCTTTTCAGATGTAGATGTTGTAACACCCCGCCTTTTTGGAGCGTTAAATCCTCTTATTTACCTTATATCAGCGGAAGCGTCTACTCTTATTCGGTCTCAATCAAACTCTTGATTCCTAAAGCGGCTTATCTGAGTTGCACAATTTTTAAAAGAGTTTTGGGTCAGCCAAAGGCCTAATGAGAATTCATGGTTTTCACATACAAAATAATTCATATAAAATCAAACTTAAAAAAATGATCATGCAATTTGTTCAAATCTCATATAAGTGTTATTCAGTTATAGCATATTTTTAATTAATTCAAATACCAACAACTTAATATAAACCAACAATTCAATTTATATAACGTTATAACATATACCAACTATTTGTATTTCCGTTCGATTCAACGGTTCCAACGATTCAACATATACCCGTTCGGTTCAACGGTTCCAACAATTCAACATATACCCGTTCGGTTCAACGGTTCCAACAATTCAACATATACCCGTTCGGTTCAACGGTTCCAACAATTCATATTTATACCCGTTCGGTTCAACGGTTCCAACAATTCATATTTATACCCGTTCGGTTCAACGATTCCAACAATTCATATTCATACCCGTTCGATTCAACGGTTCCAACAATTCATATTTCACGATTCATAATTTACAATTCAACATTTATATATCTCAACATTTTAAATATAACAATTTACTCAACTTTCACATATTATCAAACACTCAAAACACGTAGCAAATAACGATCATTTAAACAAGTCGCATGATAGTACTTCGAATAAAGGTGCAACCCAATTTAAAAACACATGAAAAATCATCTGATAATATTTTTGCCACTTTCCCTTCTTGTCCAAACAAGTCTCCTACAGTTTCAAACAACATATACTTCTAAAATTCCACTCATGGTATATCACATCTTAACGTAATAGACTAATTTGGCTGATCTAGTTTTCTACTTGTATAAAATATTTTTGTCTACCTATTTTATGTTGAGCCATCACTTAAACCACCTTGGCTGGTCTCTTTGTTCAAATTTTATAATGTTACAAGCTTTTGCAATTCATTCATGCAATTTGCAAAATAAACAACCACGTGACCAACTATTATAATTTAAATACTCATAGCAATACACCTTTAATATGTCATGATTCAATGGAACTTAACTAATAGTACAGTTAACAATTTTTAGTTTAAGTATTCCACAATCTAAAATCAAGCACACAACAAGGTTTCGTATCACGTGTGCATGCCGTAACAAAAGCAACACAACAACAAATTCCCTTATATATGTTATTCTTTAATCCTTTAAATAATGAGTAAAAAGGTATGTCATCTTTACATAATTACTGAATATTTGATTCATCCTAAATCATATTATATTGGTGTGGTTTGACTAACTTTTAAAACTAAGTGCAGACACCTAAAACAAAACTGATACAATCTTGAGAAAACTCTGTCCATCAAAAATGTCTATCTACATATAATCCTCACGAAACCATACATATTAGAATAGGAATTACCTCACACGAATCCGCCACTCGAAGTCGAATCAAAACAAAATATGACCACAGAAACCTGAACGAAAAATCCCTTTATTTATTTTTCTCCTTGATGTGCATTCCCTCTCAATCTTCGTATTAGGGTTTTTATGTGTGTTTTTATAAGGCTGTTGTGATACTTAAGGTGAGTTGGGCATAAAATCTCGTGAATATCGCAACTAAAACGTAGTCTAGTAGCCTTTATCTGATTGACTAATTCAATCCACATTATCTTTTATAACTTTTAGACCTCATGACATAATTAGTCCCATTCATCTTTTGTAAATACAACACAACCCTTGGACAATAACTTACTTTATATCTAGTACCACAAGCTAAAAATAACACTACTTTCATGTGATAAAAATTCGGGTATTACAATTCTTTCCTCCTAAAAAAAATTTTTGTCCCCAAAATTTAAAACAAAAGAAGACATGGGTAACTTGTCATAACATCTCACTTAATACTCTTAGCTTTATTATGCAACTAAAAATTCAACTATAACCAAGAATGTTTGCAACAAGGATAGAAGTGAAAGTTTCATAAAAAATAAACCAAACTTAATAATTCGAACACATAAAAATGCATAACCCTAAAATAATCGAAAAGGTGCTACTAGACGTCACATGCTTCCTTCATTATCTTATTTCTTATGCGGAGTGTCTCGAGCATTCTCAGCAGTCAGTTGAAATACTCTTCCCTTTGTCTTCAGTGGTTGAGTATCTTTGTACTCCACTCGGTTGCCGCTATATCCCATTTTATCTTGGGAATCAAGAGGCTTCCATTCAGGACAATCAGCAATCTTGTGTCCCGGTTTCTTACATCTAAAACAAACCCAATCAGCTTTACAGTCCTTTGTTGCACGTCCCGGTTTCTCACAATTACGACAATCCTCATGCCAACATTTCCCCCTGTGTGTCTTTTTGCATATCGCACATGGTTTATACTCACTTGCATTCTCCATTTTCTCACCAGTTATTTTGATATTTTTCATGTCATCGTCCCGATTCTCTCTCTTTCTTTTGTTGTCTCCTCCTTCTTCTAGTTGACGACTATTCTCTTTCTCAACCATCAAGGCAAGTTCCACGGCTTCTTGAAAAGCTGAGGGTCTTGCTTGTTGAACTGGACCCCTAATCCCGGCTCGTAAACCCCATATGTATCGTTTGATTCTTCTTTCCTCAGTGGCTACCTGGTATTTTGCAAATCTTGCCTTTTCATTAAACTTTGCCGTGTATTTCGGGACTGTCATATCATTCTGTTATAGTTTCAAGAATTCCTCCTCAAGTTTATCCTTCAATCCTTGGGGACAATAATTTTCCATGACCAACTCTTCAAATTGTTCTCATGTCATAGCACTCACAGCTTCATTACTACGAGCGATCTTGATCATATTCCACCAATGTCGCGCTTCTCCTTTAAGCAAATGGGATGCATACTTCACCCTTTGTCCACGTGAGCATTCACTAATTTCAAAGATGTCCTCTATTTCCTTTAACCAGTTGGTGACAATCACAGGGTCGCTATCTCCATGAAATTCAGTCGGTTTGCAGTTTAAGAAGGACTTGTAGCTACATCCGTCTCTCTGGGCTTCTTCATTTCTTAATCTCTCAGCATCTTCTACATTTTTCCTATCTTGTTTGGCCTTTCTTTTCCTTTCCTGCTCTTTTGCGGCTCTCTTATCTTCCATAGCTTTTCTCCTCCTCTCAGCATCTTCATTTGCCTTTTTATTTTTCTCAACCTCTTCTGCAGCTTTTCTAGCTTCTTCTGCCTTCCTAAAATTTTCTTGACTTTGAGCCAGAATAGTGGGCATGTGTTCTGACATAATCCTTATGATTTCATTACTTAGTTCCCCTTTGGTAACAGGCACATCTTGGTTCTTTCCTGGATGTTGCTTGGATCCACCGCCACCCTTTCCTTCCATTTCTCTATGCCTTGAATTTCACAAGAATATTTAAAAGACGGTTATATTTAACTATTACTATATATATATTAAACATTTCAATTTGGGTATCTATCTATATAAAGGCATCTAATTCATGTCAAAATACAACTATTACTCCTTATCTTTAATGAGCCTAGAAGGCACTAAGTATCGAATGTTTTCGCAACTTAAATACTTAATCTAGGTTTAAGACTAGGTTCCTAAAACCTAATTCACTTAAACTTTTGGCTCTGATACCAACTGTAACACCCCGCCTTTTTGGAGCGTTAAATCCTCTTATTTACCTTATATCAGCGGAAGCGTCTACTCTTATTCGGTCTCAATCAAACTCTTGATTCCTAAAGCGGCTTATCTGAGTTGCACAATTTTTAAAAGAGTTTTGGGTCAGCCAAAGGCCTAATGAGAATTCATGGTTTTCACATACAAAATAATTCATATAAAATCAAACTTAAAAAAATGATCATGCAATTTGTTCAAATCTCATATAAGTGTTATTCAGTTATAGCATATTTTTAATTAATTCAAATACCAACAACTTAATATAAACCAACAATTCAATTTATATAACGTTATAACATATACCAACTATTTGTATTTCCGTTCGATTCAACGGTTCCAACGATTCAACATATACCCGTTCGGTTCAACGGTTCCAACAATTCAACATATACCCGTTCGGTTCAACGGTTCCAACAATTCAACATATACCCGTTCGGTTCAACGGTTCCAACAATTCATATTTATACCCGTTCGGTTCAACGGTTCCAACAATTCATATTTATACCCGTTCGGTTCAACGATTCCAACAATTCATATTCATACCCGTTCGATTCAACGGTTCCAACAATTCATATTTCACGATTCATAATTTACAATTCAACATTTATATATCTCAACATTTTAAATATAACAATTTACTCAACTTTCACATATTATCAAACACTCAAAACACGTAGCAAATAACGATCATTTAAACAAGTCGCATGATAGTACTTCGAATAAAGGTGCAACCCAATTTAAAAACACATGAAAAATCATCTGATAATATTTTTGCCACTTTCCCTTCTTGTCCAAACAAGTCTCCTACAGTTTCAAACAACATATACTTCTAAAATTCCACTCATGGTATATCACATCTTAACGTAATAGACTAATTTGGCTGATCTAGTTTTCTACTTGTATAAAATATTTTTGTCTACCTATTTTATGTTGAGCCATCACTTAAACCACCTTGGCTGGTCTCTTTGTTCAAATTTTATAATGTTACAAGCTTTTGCAATTCATTCATGCAATTTGCAAAATAAACAACCACGTGACCAACTATTATAATTTAAATACTCATAGCAATACACCTTTAATATGTCATGATTCAATGGAACTTAACTAATAGTACAGTTAACAATTTTTAGTTTAAGTATTCCACAATCTAAAATCAAGCACACAACAAGGTTTCGTATCACGTGTGCATGCCGTAACAAAAGCAACACAACAACAAATTCCCTTATATATGTTATTCTTTAATCCTTTAAATAATGAGTAAAAAGGTATGTCATCTTTACATAATTACTGAATATTTGATTCATCCTAAATCATATTATATTGGTGTGGTTTGACTAACTTTTAAAACTAAGTGCAGACACCTAAAACAAAACTGATACAATCTTGAGAAAACTCTGTCCATCAAAAATGTCTATCTACATATAATCCTCACGAAACCATACATATTAGAATAGGAATTACCTCACACGAATCCGCCACTCGAAGTCGAATCAAAACAAAATATGACCACAGAAACCTGAACGAAAAATCCCTTTATTTATTTTTCTCCTTGATGTGCATTCCCTCTCAATCTTCGTATTAGGGTTTTTATGTGTGTTTTTATAAGGCTGTTGTGATACTTAAGGTGAGTTGGGCATAAAATCTCGTGAATATCGCAACTAAAACGTAGTCTAGTAGCCTTTATCTGATTGACTAATTCAATCCACATTATCTTTTATAACTTTTAGACCTCATGACATAATTAGTCCCATTCATCTTTTGTAAATACAACACAACCCTTGGACAATAACTTACTTTATATCTAGTACCACAAGCTAAAAATAACACTACTTTCATGTGATAAAAATTCGGGTATTACAATTCTTTCCTCCTAAAAAAAATTTTTGTCCCCAAAATTTAAAACAAAAGAAGACATGGGTAACTTGTCATAACATCTCACTTAATACTCTTAGCTTTATTATGCAACTAAAAATTCAACTATAACCAAGAATGTTTGCAACAAGGATAGAAGTGAAAGTTTCATAAAAAATAAACCAAACTTAATAATTCGAACACATAAAAATGCATAACCCTAAAATAATCGAAAAGGTGCTACTAGACGTCACATGCTTCCTTCATTATCTTATTTCTTATGCGGAGTGTCTCGAGCATTCTCAGCAGTCAGTTGAAATACTCTTCCCTTTGTCTTCAGTGGTTGAGTATCTTTGTACTCCACTCGGTTGCCGCTATATCCCATTTTATCTTGGGAATCAAGAGGCTTCCATTCAGGACAATCAGCAATCTTGTGTCCCGGTTTCTTACATCTAAAACAAACCCAATCAGCTTTACAGTCCTTTGTTGCACGTCCCGGTTTCTCACAATTACGACAATCCTCATGCCAACATTTCCCCCTGTGTGTCTTTTTGCATATCGCACATGGTTTATACTCACTTGCATTCTCCATTTTCTCACCAGTTATTTTGATATTTTTCATGTCATCGTCCCGATTCTCTCTCTTTCTTTTGTTGTCTCCTCCTTCTTCTAGTTGACGACTATTCTCTTTCTCAACCATCAAGGCAAGTTCCACGGCTTCTTGAAAAGCTGAGGGTCTTGCTTGTTGAACTGGACCCCTAATCCCGGCTCGTAAACCCCATATGTATCGTTTGATTCTTCTTTCCTCAGTGGCTACCTGGTATTTTGCAAATCTTGCCTTTTCATTAAACTTTGCCGTGTATTTCGGGACTGTCATATCATTCTGTTATAGTTTCAAGAATTCCTCCTCAAGTTTATCCTTCAATCCTTGGGGACAATAATTTTCCATGACCAACTCTTCAAATTGTTCTCATGTCATAGCACTCACAGCTTCATTACTACGAGCGATCTTGATCATATTCCACCAATGTCGCGCTTCTCCTTTAAGCAAATGGGATGCATACTTCACCCTTTGTCCACGTGAGCATTCACTAATTTCAAAGATGTCCTCTATTTCCTTTAACCAGTTGGTGACAATCACAGGGTCGCTATCTCCATGAAATTCAGTCGGTTTGCAGTTTAAGAAGGACTTGTAGCTACATCCGTCTCTCTGGGCTTCTTCATTTCTTAATCTCTCAGCATCTTCTACATTTTTCCTATCTTGTTTGGCCTTTCTTTTCCTTTCCTGCTCTTTTGCGGCTCTCTTATCTTCCATAGCTTTTCTCCTCCTCTCAGCATCTTCATTTGCCTTTTTATTTTTCTCAACCTCTTCTGCAGCTTTTCTAGCTTCTTCTGCCTTCCTAAAATTTTCTTGACTTTGAGCCAGAATAGTGGGCATGTGTTCTGACATAATCCTTATGATTTCATTACTTAGTTCCCCTTTGGTAACAGGCACATCTTGGTTCTTTCCTGGATGTTGCTTGGATCCACCGCCACCCTTTCCTTCCATTTCTCTATGCCTTGAATTTCACAAGAATATTTAAAAGACGGTTATATTTAACTATTACTATATATATATTAAACATTTCAATTTGGGTATCTATCTATATAAAGGCATCTAATTCATGTCAAAATACAACTATTACTCCTTATCTTTAATGAGCCTAGAAGGCACTAAGTATCGAATGTTTTCGCAACTTAAATACTTAATCTAGGTTTAAGACTAGGTTCCTAAAACCTAATTCACTTAAACTTTTGGCTCTGATACCAACTGTAACACCCCGCCTTTTCGGAGCATTAAATCCTCTTATTTACCTTATATCAGCGGAAGCGTCTACTCTTACTCGGTCTCAATCAAACTCTTGATTCCTAAAGCGGCTTATCTGAGTTGCACAATTTTTAAAAGAGTTTTGGGACAGCCAAAGGCCTAGTGAGAATTCATGGTTTTCACATACAAAATAATTCATATAAAATCAAACTTAAAAAAAATGATCATGCAATTTGTTCAAATCTCATATAAGTGTTATTCAGTTATAGCATATTTTTAATCAATTCAAATACCAACAACTTAATATAAACCAACAATTCAATTTATATAACGTTATAACATATACCAACTATTTGTATTTCCGTTCGATTCAACGGTTCCAACGATTCAACATATACCCGTTTAGTTCAACGGTTCCAACAATTCAACATATACCCGTTCGGTTCAATGGTTCCAACAATTCAACATATACCCGTTCGGTTCAATGGTTCCAACAATTCAACATATACCCGTTCGGTTCAACGGTTCCAACAATTCATATTTATACCCGTTCGGTTCAACGGTTCCAACAATTCATATTCATACCCGTTCGGTTCAACGATTCCAACAATTCATATTCATACCCGTTCGGTTCAACAGTTCCAACAATTCATATTTCACGATTCATAATTCACAATTCAACATTTATATATCTCAACATTTTAAATATAACAATTTACTCAACTTTCACATATTATCAAACACTCAAAACACGTAGCAAATAACGATCATTTAAACAAGTCGCATGATAGTACTTCGAATAAAGGTGCAACCCAATTTAAAAGCATATGAAAACTCACCTGATAATATTTTTGCCACTTTCCCTTCTTGTCCAAACAAGTCTCCTACAGTTTCAAACAACATATACTTCTAAATTTCCACTCATGGTATATCACATCTTAACGTAATAGACTAATTTGGCTGATCTAATTTTCTACTTGTATAAAATATTTTTGTCTACCTATTTTATGTTGAGCCATCACTTAAACC
Organism: Chrysanthemum seticuspe; assembly: GCA_019973895.1. Taxonomy (NCBI): domain Eukaryota; kingdom Viridiplantae; phylum Streptophyta; class Magnoliopsida; order Asterales; family Asteraceae; genus Chrysanthemum; species Chrysanthemum seticuspe. The sequence continues at coordinate 276,468,499 of BPTQ01000002.1, forward strand.
ACCTTGGCTGGTCTCTTTGTTCAAATTTTATAATGTTACTAGCTTTTGCAATTCATTCATGCAATTTGCAAAATAAACAACCACGTGACCAACTATTATAATTTAAATACTCATAGCAATACACCTTTAATATGTCATGATTCAATGGAACTTAACTAATAGTACTGTTAACAATTTTTAGTTTAAGTATTCCACAATCTAAAATCAAGTACACAACAAGGTTTCGTATCACGTGTGCATGCCGTAACAAAAGCAACGCAACAACAAATTCCCTTATCTATGTTATTCTTTAATCCTTTAATTAATGAGTAAAAAGGTATATCATCTTTACATAATTACTGAATATTTGATTCATCCTAAATCATATTATATTGGTGTGGTTTGACTAACTTTTAAAACTAAGTGCAGACACCTAAAACAAAACTGATACAATCTTGAGAAAACTCTATCCATAAAAAATGTCTATCTACATATAATCCTCACGAAACCATACATATTAGAATAGGAATTACCTCACACGAATCCGCCACTCGAAGTCGAATCAAAACAAAATATGACCACAGAAACCTGAACGAAAAATCCCTTTATTTATTTTTCTCCTTGATGTGCATTCCCTCTCAATCTTCGTATTAGGGTTTTTATGTGTGTTTTTATAAGGCTGTTGTGATACTTAAGGTGAGTTGGGCATAAAATCTCGTGAATATCGCAACTAAAACGTAGTCTAGTAGCCTTTATTTGATTGACTAATTCAATCCACATTATCTTTTATAACTTTTAGACCTCATGACATAATTAGTCCCATTCATCTTTTGTAAATACAACACAACCCTTGGACAATAACTTACTTTATATCTAGTACCACAAGCTAAAAATAACACTACTTTCATGTGATAAAAATTCGGGTATTATAGATGTTTTTTATATGATTGTTGAAATAAGCTCTTAGAATCTCTTTATTAAAAAATTATACGTTGCTATAAACAATCTCATGTGATTCACTCTAATCCCTTGTGATTCGTATAGAATCCCATGTGATCCATAAAGATACTTGACGAGTATCTTTTATGTTATTCATACAGAATCTCATGAGATTCTGTATGAATCACATGGGTAATCTTTATGAATTACAAGTGATTCACCAAAGAATCTCATAGGATTCTGTATAAATCATGTAGAATATTTGTAATCATAACACCAAGTCGGATTAGTAAGTTAGGTCGAATTTCTAGAGAGAGTAAGAGAGAATGGGAGTTCTTAGTGAGAGAAACTTGAAGTTGAATGATTAATGTGTGAGAACATCCAACCCTTTTCCCATGGATGGGAAAGGGTATATATACAAGACATAATACGCCCCTACTTGGGCTGTGGAGAGGGCTGACAATGGGTAAAGACCCGACCCGACTCCATAGGTGATACGCTAACTAAACTAATACTATTAATATTGGTAAGCCTACGAGCTAACCTATGCTAGACTTTACTTGGGGTGACCGAGTCTTTCACATAGATTTCTATAATCCTAACAATCTCCCCCTAAGGGAGGTCATCCCATAAATTACAGTTTGAACCATATCATTCTATTACATGGCTTTAATATCCTAGCTCGTAGACTTTGATTCTTCAATGTCAGCAAACTTTGCATCTTTAGTAGTGATCCTTTTAATGAATGTTCCTTTGACTTGTGTGATCTTGGAGATCATCAGCCACCGTAAATCTCCGATTCATCCTTTGTACTAAAGCCTCTATGTGACGTTGTGACTTTCGGACTAACATGCTCACACTTTTCTGGATCATGATATTTTGCATCAGACTTGCGGAAGCAATGTTGTATGTCTTTCAATTATCATGATTTCTTTGATTGTGAGCGTGAAGTGTCAGCATGTGGTTATGAATTGAAGTCTCTTTAGCCTTCAGTTGCAACCGTCATGAATTCCTGCAAACAACAGTTAGCAATAAAACAGACGACAGTATCTTTGTTCACTTTCGAGGAATAGGGTTGCAAGAACCACGGTTCCCAGTTGATCAGTATGAATACTTCCTGTGATCAGGTAGAATTCCGAAGAATCTCCTTGACACGGTTTCGCAGTTGTATTAGTCGTTCTCAAACCGGAACGTCACAAAGTAGACAACACGGAGTGAGTGAACCAGCGAATTGGGATTCATTGATTAATTAGAAATTCCAAAAGCAACCGTCAATTCATTTACTGGAACAAGGTTGATTCAAATGTGAATCGCCCATCGTTGTTTTCTAGTTGTCATAAGTTTGATGCATGAATAATCTCACATGTCACCCACCAAGAGCTTGTTTGATGTTGGCTCTAGAAGGATTTTCATCTTCATTGTGCTTTACGTATCACTCAGATGTTCTGGCAATACCACAAGGATAGTGCGTAGGACTTTTAATGAATATTTCCTTACTTTTCACAGTGTATGAAACAGTAAGCATAATGAAAATGTGTCCTAATGAGATTTATGGATGATCTCTTGACTATAGACTCAATAGTGCGCTTTGGTTTTCCTGTGCGGAGACTAGGGATGGGTCTCCTGCTTCAATATCAACCATCTCTAAGAGATAAGTCGATAGATTACACCGGTTCCCCATGAGAATGAAACAAGTCCTTTTAAGATAACTTGATTGGCCGGAAGGTTTAGTGCAGTGCGTCACTAGGTCCATGACATCTTGTCTTCAATACCAGCGTTACCTTGGTAACTACCAGTAGCATATGAATTGAACCTCGTTTCTGCCCTAAGGTTGAATTTTTGGAGGGCTATTTCTTTTCATCCTTTATCTTTATATTTCATTTTCATTCTTCAACCGCTTCAGCGCTTACCGAGATTTCATCACTAGAACCTTGTTGGGTTTGTTCTAGTACTAGCTCCATCTTAGTCAGCACTCTTCCCTTATTCTCACTTTTTCTCCTTTTTTAATCATACCTAAGGACTTCTATACTAACTTGTGGATTGTCCCTGGGTAGATCCCTCCGGCACTGGCAGGATCATGGGAACGAATACCTAAACTCACCATATGAAAACACACAAGCATATTCGATTATGATATTGAACTCTGTCTAACATATGCGATTCTAAACTCTAAGCCACATGCAGAATGCCAGAATATATTATAAAGATATTTACACATGCACCTAAACTGCATCACAGTTCAATAGTCACTTTTGACTAGTGACTCATGCTAATGTATTCATTTGTGAATTGTGACAAGCTGGCCTCATCAAAGGAAAAAAATCAACTATTCTCATCATTTACATAGCACCATATACATGAGTACACCTAGTGGTATAATTCTTGCAGCTCAAAATCTACTATTCTTGTCATTTACATCTCTCACACTACGTGTCATAGCCCACAGGGTACAAATAAACTGCGTCTACTAACCAATTATATATGGTACCCATACTTGTAAATTAGTTACTTCATGTCATCATATAACTTTTAATCTCTCCAAAACGTTCTTGCATTATTCTTCCCATCTAGAGCCTAGCTCCGGAAAGGAGTTTCTAATCATAATAAAATGCTACACAATGCACAATCATACAATATTACCGAACCCCAAGGACCACATTATGAAAATATACAAGCATGAGTCTTATAATTCAGATGCTAATATCAAAAGCCAAAATTCAGGACAGATACAATTCGTTAATTAAAAAAAATAATCGGCACTATAATATCACCTATCATAATTTAGGGATATTCTTTATGTAAAGAATATTCCAAGATAAGATACTTTTCCAACCAAAAGAAAAAACGAGTGTATCCGTCAAAACAAAAAATAGTGCCACCAGGCCCACCACCAATGCCTGTCCACTGCGACATATGTAAATCTCCAGCATCTTGTGCCGACACAAGACACTTGTGATACACAATAGGCATCCATAGCCACTAACCTTTATCAGAACATCATGGAAGAGCCCTTAACTCACTTTTGAGTTGTGAGAACATGGTGTCTTACTGCCTAACTTCTACTACACTCTACTTAACAATTGTCCTGTACTTTTCATGCCCTAAGGATATTGTGACAAATCGACTGTCACACCCCAAAAATGGCGCAGCAGAATGGCATTTACGAGGTATGCTTCGTATTCAGGAAGACAATGTGTCTAAATAGAAAGTACTATGTGCATTCCACACAACATAGTCAAAGTTACATTAGTTCTTCCTGCCGGGATAAATATAAGTCATGATATATAAGTCCACAATAACTAAGTCTTCAGGAAGCTATTTAAAATGCATAAATCCACGGGTATACATCCCGGGAGGGTTTTTTTTCTTATGTCTTCTAAGCCAGGCCAGTACTCAACCTTTTAAGCAACTTCGTTCTTACCACCTGAAAATGGTTACTCGAAAACGTCAACATAAAGTTGGTGAGCTCGTAGGTTTAAGAGTTAAACCGCGAAGCTATGAAATAAAACAGCGTAGGACTACAGTGAGCGTGATATACCATATAAGCACTTAATGAAAACACAAGGTTTGCGACAACTGAACCTACTGAATGCCACACACAAGTTGCTAACAGTGGGGGAACTACCCCGATAGTACTATCAAAATGCTTCAGCTCCACATGGAGTTAAGCAATTGTGCAGAAATGAACAAATATTATGAACCACACAACAAGCCACATATTGCAATCAAACGCACATATTGTCCAAAAACACGAAAACATTGAATCACAACATAAAAACAGTTGAAAAGTCATTTGAGTACCATTTCTCCCCAAGAAAAACATAATGAAAAAGGGACTACGAAAACTCACCTTTGCAAGTAATGATAACGGAAACAACTATGTAAGCTTGAAAAGTAACCTGAAAGTCTTAACCGCAACCTAATAATTGAATTCGTTTGAGAAAATATGATATGTAATATATGCATATGAGTTTTAAATGCAAAATGACTCTTATACACTTGTAATGAGGTTTTACGACTCAAAATATAATAAAACACAAGTTTTGACGTTAAATAGTACGGAGTAGTTTTATTAAAAGTATATAAAAGTGATTCTTGGCCAACTTTGAAGCGTTATAAATAGTTCATTATTTATCGGTTTGGCTTGTTTCCAATACCTATGTGTAGTGTGTCGTGGGGGCTGAAAGAATATTAAAAGCGCTTTCTATGATTCTGACTTTAAGTGTGTTAAAAATAAGCTCGAACGCGAGTCGTTAGAGACTATATAAATTAGTGCAGAAAATTAATAATTTGTTTTTGTAACTTCAATAATTCATATCTTCCTCATGTTAAGTCCGTTTTTGCTCATTCAAGTCTCCAAATTTAGATATTAATGTCTATTCTCATAATATGAAGGCTATTTCTACTGTGGACATGATTATCGAGGTCGTTTAGTTACAATAGGGACTGCTGTTCAAGATGGTTATGACAGATTTTTGTGGAGTTTTTACGGGTTCATTAATAATTCCATTTTGGTTTGTTTTGTGTGTTTCGAGGGGCTAAACTTACCTAAAATGTCCACTATCCAAAACTACTGGACTTGATGTTTAATGGGTCGTTTTTGTAAGGTTTTCGAGCCTATAAAATGGTACCCGTCGAACCAGTTTTTCTAACAACAACGTTCACTTCAACGGACCTTAGCTCTTTCATTTCTCCATGAAATAATGCATTTTCGGAGTCTAAAACTATCTACTTCGAGTCTAGTTTCCAAATATGTAAGCCTCATATTTTTACCATGTGCCAATTAGTACAGTTTAATCGTTTTAGGTACTCAGGTCACTGCTACCAGAAAACAGAAATTCTGGCCATATTTCCTTCATTATTTATCGTCACGGTTCCTTTAAACACCCTAAATCTAATTCAATATGTCTCCTAACACTTTCTAGTTTAGCATTTTTAGCCAAAATGTCTCGAAGTGGGCTGTTTTCTCGTTTTATTTTCAGAACTCAGAAAAGTGTCATTTGCAGGTAACTTCAATTGTTGAGATTATTTTACATAGCAAAACATTTTATAAAATTACAAAATTAATCATGGTACATCCTAACACATATCTATAAGTATGCTTATTCCAGTTTTTCAAGAAAAATTGTGTAGCTATTTTATTTAGGTTCATTTGTGAGTCGTATAATTTGGACAAGCAGGTATAACTTTGTTTTCAAGTTTTTAAAGCAAGTTCTCAACATAGCAAGTGTATAAAAGCATGAATTAAGAACATACGTGTTGTATAATAAGTATGAAATGTAGGAAAATAAGTTTAGTATGCTTACTTAGTGATATGGAAATGAATGATGAGCACCGAAGAACCAAGAACACTACTAATACCCAAAATAATTAACCAATCCTGAAACCAAGACCAAATACCCCATTTTTTGTGGTTTGCAGCCGTGGATTGCTAGAGAGAAAAAAAGAGAGGAGAGTTTGCTTTGAATCAGTGCTTGAAATGTGAAGAAGTATGAGTAGATACAACCCTTTTATATTAGTAGTTTTAGTAAAGTCTAGATCTCCTTTTTGCCTTACTATTTGACAAGTTACATAAAACTAGAAATGAAGTGTTTTGGTAGATGTCATGTGTGAGGCGTGTGTTTTGAAGTCCAAGGAAGGGAAAGTGCTGCAAGCTTGGCACATTGTTCACATTGAAAGGTTTTATGGATATTTAAATATCAGTATGTCCGGGTTCGAACTCGAGACTTCGGGATTGCACACATTACATATGAGAGTTAATGTTAATAATTAATAATAAAATGTTATTATTAATTATTAGTCACGAAATAAAACATAACGATAGTTAAATATTTAACGAGGTTTGGTTAACGGTTGTTAAATATAAACTATAGGGACTAGAATTGAAATTAGAAGTCGGGAAGGATCTAGAATCCCTTTGGGATACTAGGCCGATCGGTTGGGGGATTCCAAACCCAATCCCACTCAAACTTGGTCATCAAGTTAAGTTACCTATAAATACAAATCTATGTATTCATTCACAACTTAATCTTGGATCACCAATAACCTAATTTCTCCTCTCCTCTCCTCCCTCTTTTGCTTGGCCGATCGGTACAACCCCCTCCTCAAGGGATCGATTTTTCCAAGCTCAAGAAACAAGTGTTTGGTTTTATTTGTGATTCAAGAACCTAGCTTTTCACATCAAATCGCTATTAGTACGTGTGTACAAGAACGAAGAACAAGTGCGCTTGTGCTTGTGAATTCCTTGGTGGTCGATCTTGTGTGGGTCGAATTGTATAAACCCTTAAGTTAGGGTTTTGGGTTTTGTTCTTGTTCAATCATCGTTTGGTTTACTTGAATTGCTAAAAGGTACGCACTTTCTCGTTCGGTTAATTACTTACATGTATTATTCCTATTTACTTCCGCTGCATGCTTTAATGATGTTTACTTGCTTTTATAATTTGTTATGATTAGTATATTGCAACAGTGGCATCACGAGCCGTTAATATGATGTAATTAATTACCGAAACACATAAAAATTGAATTTTTATGATTATATGCATGCTTTTTATGGTTTCTAGGGTTTTGAATTCGAAACCCTAATTTTTAATTATAGGGTCGATTACCCTTTTATTATTTAATTAGGTTTTAATTTTGTAAAACTTGTAGAAACCCTAGGTTGCATGCTATATTTATGTGGTTAATTAATGAATAATTGTTATGTGTCATGTAATATGCTTATCTTGGGTGATAATTGTTATGCGGAATCCATGGTGGAACATGCATGTTTTGCCATGTAGTATTGTTTGTAATAAATTGTTTAGTGATACACACATGTTTTATTTATTTGATAATTATTGAATTGGGGAAGACCTCAATTATAACTAATAAAAATTCGTTACGTGCTAATTGGTATATTATTAACTTTGGCTTACGCAATCGACTTGTCGATGTATGTGGCTCATCTACCTTGTAGTTGAAAGCCCTAGTTAATGTATGCATTTATTTTCGCCTAGAATTGTTTATTAGCATTTATCGAAATAATTATGCATGTGGCTAATTGTTTTTTACATATGTTAAATTGTTAAGTTATATGTTTATATTATTTGAGTGTGTTTAATTTTTTATTAAAGTGTTTTTTTGTTAATATATTGTTTGACATGTTAGTAAGCAAAAAGGGTTTTTTAAATAGAAAAATTAAATGGACTAAATAATGGCGAAACTGATTTGTTATCTAAGTATTGTTCTTGAACTTTTAATCGATTGATGCGACTGTACTAAATGGTTAGAACGGCTCACCCACTAGAACAAACTATAAAGGGGTTAATTAAGAAGTGCGCACAGTCACACTGAAAGGATGTCTAAGGTTATGCTTTTGCGCTTACCTGGTCCTCTGCCCCCTGTGAGTTCGATTGGAGCTACCTAGTATAACCATTCAATGTACGAAGTATCTTAGTGCAAAGTTGTAAGTTTCTCAACGCATCGATTAAAACTTTGTAGAATTCAATCTTAGCAATTAAAATCTTATGTAAGTTTTTCGAAAACATTATGATATAAAGTTGTATGCATGCTCCTTTATACATAAGTTTTGATTACACGTCAAAAATTTTACCCTTTAAATTTAAGTTTATGCCATCTAATGATATGAAACACTTGAAGTTGTAATTTAGTTATGTGAGACCTTGATCTAGATTACAATAACAAGGTGAATTATTTGGTTGTGTGAGACCTCAGCTTAATGATTTGCAGTTTCTAAATTAGACAACTTAATTAAGTTAGTTAGTGAGACCTATGACTTAAGGCATAAGATGGGATAAAACATGCTTACGTTTTGCATTAATTGTTTTGGCAAAATTGTAAATCCCATAACTTTTGGAATTGAAAACTTGTTTGTCAATTATTTTTTTTCAACAATTACCTATTCAATACTTTCACCACTAGCAGATCAACTGATGTGGTAAAACTATGATAACGAGGATCCAAAATTCAAGGAAAATACTAGAGTTAATATGAATATTGACCAAAGGGTATTTTATTTTCTTGAATGTTTACTTATCGAAAGTACTAACTTTTGAACTTTTATTTTCTGTAGAAATGGCTCAAGCTGAATCTACTGCACTAGCCTCGTCGTTCAAATCTATGTTTGATCGAGAGAAATTGACTGGTAGCGCGAATTTCAATGATTGGTATCGGCAACTCAGAATTGTCTTGAGGGTTGCCAATAGACTAGATTATTTGACTACGCCTTGTCCTCCTGAACCTGCAGCTGATGCTACTGCTGAAGCACGAGCTGCATGGCAATCTGAGTATGACAAGTATAATGAGGTCGCCTGCATTATGCTCGGGAGTATGAAATCAAACTTGCAAAAGCAGTTTGAGAATTACTTCTCTAATCTCATGCTTGAATAATTGCAAAGGTTGTTTGAAAAGCCTGTGACTGTAGAGCTGTATGATCTGATAGATGCTCTTCATAGTTGCAAGCAAGGAGAAGGGAAACCTGTAAGCGCCCACTGCCTGGAAATGATGAGTTACATGGACCAGCTCGGGCGACTTAACTATGTCTACCCCAATGACATACAAATTGGCCTTATCAACAGATCCCTTAACAAGGAGTTTGACGGTTTCGTGCGCAATTACAATATGCATTGCATTGGGAAGACAGTCAGTGAGGTACATGCAATGCTCATTGATTACGAGAAAGGTTTGCCCAAGAAGGCCCCTACACCTGCGGTTCTGACCATCCAGAAGGGTAGGATTTCTAAGCCTAATAAGCCACTAGCGAACAAGAAAGGGAAAGGTAAGGGTAAAGCTGATAAAGGAAAACAAGTTATGACTTATCAACAAGAACCCAAGAAGTACCCTCCCAAAAAGGGTGAGAATCCGAAGAAGGATATGGCTTGTCATCACTGCACCGAGGTAGGACACTGGAAGAGGAACTGTCCACTCTACCTTGATGAGTTGCGCAATAAGAGGTATAAAAATACTGGCACTGTGGCCAGTACTTCAGGTACTCTTTTGATGATAGAATTATTTGCTTTTCCTCATAAAATAAATTCCTGGGTATATGATACTGGATGTGGTATTCACATTTGTAATACACTGCAGGGACTTAGAGGAGCAAGGAAGCTTGCCTATGGACATCAATACCTGCACGTGGGTAATGGAGCACATGCAGTCGTTGAAGCTATAGGCACGTTTGATTTAGTTTTACCTTCGGGTTTAGTACTGTCATTGAACGATTGTCATTACGCGCCTTCAATTGCTAGGGGTGTCGTTTCTGTTTCCTAGTTAAAAGATATTGGTTTCGTTCATACATTTACTGATTATGGAATTTCGGTTTCTTTAAATGATGTTTTTTACTTTAATGTTAATCCAGTAAATGGTGTGTTTGAAATTGATTTGCATGATAATTTGATTGATAAAAATAATTATGTCTTTAGCATCAATAATAAAAGAATCAAAGGTGATTTGGATTCTTCATTTCTTTGGCATTGTAGACTTGCTCATATAGGCAAGAAACGCATGCAACAGCTGCAACATGATGGGCTTTTGCAAGACATCAATGATGAATCATTTGATAAATGCGAATCTTGCATATCTGGGAAGATGACCAAGAAACCTTTTACAAATAGTTTAGAAAGGGCTTCTGATCTTCTTGGTGTGATACATACTGACGTATGTGGACCACTAAGACATGTGTCAAGGAAGGGTGCTAGCTACTTCTTAACCTTTACTGATGATTTCAGTCGTTATGGTTATGTTTATTTACTTAAACATAAACATGAAGTCTTTGAAACATTTAAGGTTTTTAAGAGTGAAGTAGAACTGCAACTAGGAAAGAAGATTAAAGCTCTTCGATCCGACAGAGGTGGTGAATATTTAAGCCAAGAGTTTAAAGATTATCTAGCTGAGTGTGGTATCGTCCAACAACTCACATCTCCATATACTCCACAACAAAATGGTGTATCTGAGAGAAGAAAGCGTACATTGTTAGACATGGTGCGATCAATGTTTAATCTTACAACTATTCCCTTATCCTTTTGGGATTATGCTTTAGAAACTGTTGTTCGCATATTGAATATGGTTCCAACTAAGAAGGTTGATAAGACTCCTTATGAAGTGTGGTATGGGAAAGCTCCCAACTTGTCTTACTTAAAGGTATGGGGTTGTGAGGCGTTTGTTAAACGTGACTCTGCTGATAAGCTACAACAAAGATCTGTTAAGTGTATCTTCGTAGGATACCCAAAGGAAACTATGTGTTACTACTTTTACTTTCCACCTGAAAACAAAGTAATTGTTGCTAGGTATGGAGACTTTCTTAAAAAGGATCTCATATCTCATGAATTCAGTGGGAGAGTTTATGATCTGGAATATGATCAAGAAGATACAACACCTTCTGAAAATACTAGCCAACCTCAAGTAGAACCTAAAAGTCTGGGCGTTCCACCTGAAGTTGAAGTGGTTCCCATTCGTAGATCTTCAAGGACTACGCGTGCACCTGAGCGTCTATGTCTCAACGTAGAAGCTGAGGAAAATATGTTAGGGGATCTTGGTGAACCTGCTAACTATAAAGCTGCCATGATGAGTCCTGAAAAGGAAAAATGACGAGTTGCAATGAATGGGGAATTGCAATCCATGAAAGATAACAAAGTTTGGATAGAGGTTGACTTACCTCCAAATGCTAAGGTAGTTGGAAGTAAGTGGCTCTATAAGATAAAGACTGACATGGATGGCAATGCACATACCTATAAAGCTCGTCTTGTAGCTCAAGGGTATACTCAAACCTTTGGGATAGACTACGAGGAGACATTTTCTCCTGTAGCATACATTAGAGCTATTAGGATTCTTATAGCCATAGTTGCGTACTATGACTATGAGATATGGCAAATGGATGTCAAAACTGCCTTCTTAAACGGTCGCCTAGATGAGGACATCTATATGGCGCAGCCTGAAGGGTTTGTAAATCCAAAGTTTCCGAAGCGTGTATGCAAACTTCAAAGATCCATTTATGGGTTGAAGCAAGCATCAAGGCAATGGAACAAGAAGTTTGATGAAGAAATCAAGAAATTTGGTTTCACTCAAAATCTTGATGAGCCATGTGTGTATCATAAAGCTAGTGGGATTAATGTTATTTTCCGTATCTTGTATGTCGATGACATATTGATCATGGGAAAAGACATTCCAAGTTTGCAAGATGTAAAGTCTTATCTTGAAAAGTGCTTTTCTATGAAGGATTTAGGGGAAGCAGCATTTATTCTGGGAATCAAGATCTACCGAGATAGATCAAGGCGGTTAATTGGACTAAGCCAAAGTGCTTACATTGATAAAATATTGAAGAGATTCAATATGCAAGATTCCAAGAAAGGATATTTGCCGATGCAAGTTGAACATGACTTAAGTAATAAACTATGCGCGTCAACACCTGAAGAGGTGGCACACATGAAGAAAGTTCCTTATGCTTCGGCCGTAGGATCTATCATGTATGCTGTAAGATGTACAAGGCCTGATGTGGCGTTTGCACAGAATATTACCAGTCGGTATCAACAAAACCCAGGTGTGAAACACTGGCAAGCTGTTAAGAACATTCTTAAGTATCTAAGGGCTACTAAAGAAATGTTTCTAGTGTATGGAGGCAATCCAGATGCAGAACTTGATGTTACAGGTTTTTGCGATGCGTCATTCTAAACTGATAAAGATGATACGAAGGCTCAGACGGGTTATGTCTTTGTCATTAATGGAGGAGCAGTTGACTAGAAGAGCAAGAAGCAAACAACGGTTGCGATGTCTATTACAGAAGCTGAGTACATAACTGCTTCAGAAGCTGCGATGGAAGCTGTTTGGATTAGGAAATTCATTTCGGGACTCGGAGTAATGCCCTCGATTGAATTACCTTTAAATGTGTATTGTGACAACTCTGCTGCAATAACATTTGTGTCACAATTCTCAATTTCCGGTCATTTCTCAAACTCAATATTTTTTTTTCATATTAGTTCATGCATGGTTTTGCATTTAACGTTAAACGTATATTTTTCTTATTAAATAAATGCTATCGCGTAATCGTTTATTTTGAACATTTGATCCGACACTTCTAAAAATTATCCCGATATATTTTTGTACTCATATTAAGTTTATAAAAATAATATTATGAGTTTACCCGGTGTTTTAAATTTATTTTGTATATAAATTGTTATATTTATATATTTACGACGGTTTTCGTAAATACTACTCGATAAGTATTATTTCACTAAATTTTTGTAAGTATTATATTTTTACGTTACCCGATTTTAAGTTTCGTGACTTAAAGGCTTAACATTAGTAATTACCGGGATCAAACAATACCCGCTATACCTCAAGGCTTAACCATTAAGAGTAACTAAATATCTAAACAAACACAAATGCATTTTTGTTTTATCTTCTTAAATCCAACGCAACACATATCTTTGTTTTGATGAATCATAGTCATATGTCTCCTTAGATATTTTGCATATAATATTTAAATAACACCAACTAACTATCCTTATCATTTCATTCTACATTCAAACTCACTTCATCACTTTCTTTTTCTTTGTTCTGCCGAGACACCAACACCATTAAATATTTCATTTTGTTTTTATTTTTGAAAAGATACTTGGAGCTAGGAAGCATATCAGGTTTATTGAAATTGTTATTGAGGTTTAAAAGCAACATATGGGTTGTTTGTTAATTCATAATCATTCAAGTAAGCATTTCATGATCATTTTCAATCTTTCATATTCATACTTTGGTCATATTATTGTGCTTGAAAGAAAACATGCAAGTTATGTGATTATCTATACAACTTTATTTGTTTTTAAGTACTTATAATGAATATATATCATCCTATAATTATCCCTTGAAACATATCATTTTTGATGATGTCTAGGAACCCATGACACCCTAAGAAGGTGTATGGTAGGTTTAGAATAGCTTTGGCGTTGATTTGAAGTGGTTAGAATATGTTTTGCGCTAGAAAAACTCATTTTGACAACTTTATTTAAAGGTCTGATCATATTTTTGAATTCTGGAATTCTCGACAGATTGTAAAAATTTTTGGGCTAGATATTTGGAAAATATACTTTAAAACGAAAACGTGGTCGCTTGAACGGGTTAAAACGGAATTATAACGAAGAAGATATGAATTTTTCAAGTTGACGACGAAAAACTATTGTTTCAGAAAATTCAGCATGTATTCTCAACTTTTTACGAGTCAAAAATGAGTCTTAAGCGTTATAAATTGTGTCGACTTATCAAAAATATATTAGTATACTTTGATACGAAGCTAAGGACATATAAAACGTATAAAACGGACTTGTACGATTAAATTACACGCGTTAAACAAAGTTGCCGTAACTTTATTATATAAGCAAAATTAATATATTTCTATTAGACACATACTACGGCAACGAATGACCATGTTGAGGGTCGTTTTTAACATCGATGGAGTACTTTTTATAAAGTGATGTTTTCTAGTAAAAGTAAGTCCATCTAGCCTATTTTCCAAAACGTCCAACCGTTCGTCAAACGGAGTTGTAACGAGTAAGATACGGTCACTTAAACTTTGCCGAAAGTTACCTTAAACAATATTTTGGACACAAGTACCATGCTTTACCTATATTTTTCTCCATGATCGAGACCTCTATGATGAAAACTTAAATGCTAAAACTTTGAGATAATGATACAAGCTTCCCAAAAACCGTTGAGTTTGTTTCCTAACACTCGATGTGCACCATTTTACGACTAGCTTTTTAAGGACGTTTAGTCACTTTCATGAAATTGTCAAATGACATTATTTTACGACGAAAAGTTATAGTTTCATAATAAATCACTAAATGACTATCGTAGGATATCGTTTCAACGTAAATACTTGTAAAGTAATTTATAAATTGTCAAGACTTTATAAGATTATTTTTTTCGACGATAAACTTTATTTTCAAAAGTGTACAAGTGGTATGGATATCATATGATTTTGCATGCACGACATTGTTTCATGACTTATATTAGATCATATCATTCATAATAGGTCGCGGTTAGAGAGTTGCGTCTCATTTCTGTGCATCCACTTTGTCATCATAACTATTGCAACAGGTGAGTTCGTAGCCCCACTTTTAATCGTTTAATTGTTTTATAAACTCTTCGGGGGAGATACATGCTCAACTTCATGCTTTTACTTTACACTTATATGAACTTAAACTATATTGTTGAACTATCATGAACTTGTTACCCTTTTGTTTCACTACTTATGCTAGTAAGTAGATTGTGCCCGAACTAAATTGATCACTATGTTATGAACACTATTAGTTGAAACACTTTCCGTGATTTTGAGCCCTTCGACATATATATTTGAACTCTTTTAACTTGATAGGAACATGTTGGCATAGATTTGAACACTTTAACTTGATTTAAAACATTTTGACATATAAGTAATCTCTTTTGACGTAATATTGAACCCTTTGACCATTTTGAACTGGTTTGACTTTATAATAAACCCTTTGATTATTTTGAACTTGTTTGACAGAACATTGAACCCTTTGACTATTTTGAACCTTTTGATATGTTTCAAGCTCTTTGATTGTTTTGAAATTTTGAACTCGACTTAAACATTTGAACTTAATTACGAACTTTTGAACGGAACTCTTGAACTTAAATACAAACTTATGACTTGTTTGAACTTATTGAACCGGATGTGTTATGACCTTGACCTAAAGTCTCCCATGATCGGAGCATCACTATAAAGTCTCCCATGTTCGGAGCATCACTATAAATTCTCCCTATGGGAACGGAGCATTTTCAATCTAAGTCTCCCTTGTTCGGAGCAACCTTAAGCCTCCCCGGTCCGGAGCAGAATGTCTCCCTATGGGAACGGAGCATTTTCAATCTAAGTCTCCCTTGTTCGGAGCAGTGAAAATTCTCCCATGTTCGGAGTGTTCTTAATTGTATATAATAGTTGTATGATGTACTGTTCGTACATTCGCATTGTTAGTCTCCTATTAGTAGGTAGTATGGATAACGCTATTAGAGGTCGGCCAACCTCTCGTCCACTATGTTACGGGACGCATATTATTTATTCTAGGGGCTTTGCCTGGCATACATTATTATATACGTGGTACTATATTGTGAACTATTATGACCATTTATACTTGACTACTTGATATGCTATATTTTGGCAGTGGGTTGTGAACACACAGGTTGCAAGTTTTGTATGGGCGGAACTTGGAACTGAGTGGATTTACAATGCCTTTGCTTTGAGAACTCATTTGGCCTTGTGTGCTTGAACATAAACTAGACATATTGGCAGTGGGTTGTGAACACACAGGTTGCAAGTTTTGTATGGGCGGAACTTGCAACTGAGTGGATTTACAATGCCTTTGCTTTGGGGACTATTCTAAATGACCAAAAACTTTGCCTTTGTTGCATGAACGCTCTTTAAAAGCTTTACTTGTTAACCAAACTCTATGAACTCATTCAACCATTGTGTTGACACTTTTAGCATGGTTTATCTCAGGTATCTAAGGCATTCACTTCATGGCATGCATGTGGACTTATCATAGAGTCGCGGTGTCGACGCGTCTTACCTATATTTTATGCACTTAACTATCGTTTGATTGTAACAAACTTGTTTTGATATATTGGAAATATTTTGGGACCTATGTTTTGACTCTGATTATTTTACTTAATCAAGCGATATTTTCAAAACGACACTTTAGGTCGTTCGATATAACTGTAACTTTGATGCTATGACAGTCATCCCCCAGGAATTCCATTCCGCTGCAAAACAGGTAATTTGGGGGTGTGACAGATTGGTATAAGAGCATCGGTTATAGAGAACTAGGTTGCATCATTGACCCTAGACTATAACTACATCATCATAGCATCTCATCATATCATTATAAGTGCATACTCCTTATACATGCGGACTTATGACTCAACACCAAACATCATATGAGACGATTAGTCCAAGCATTGCATAGTTACTCCTAAATTATACATAGCCTGATCACCTATGTCTAATTCAGGAAGAATCATGCAATGAAGGGAGTAGTAGTCTCATATGTGTAAGCAATTCCGTAATCGAGCCAAATTTTCAAAAGACTTTCTTCAAACCACTTGTTTCCAGTTTGATCCGAGCGACAGTTCTTGTTTGATGAGTTGCGAAGACCAAGCTAGAAACAAGTTGTTGCTCAAACCGATTTAGCCTAATCTCATGGCAGTTCTTGTTTGATGAGTTGTGAGATTAAGTAAAAATCGGTTACCTAAAAATCTTTTGAGGGTTTCGCTCGAGAATGGGAAAGCCTGCCTCATCAAGCCTAATCATAAGAAAACATGTATTTAGGACGGGATATGCTCACGATAGCACGAGAACGTATTTTAGTTGAACGAGGAACCCATATGCATGAACATTGACGTGATCATTTAGACTATACACGAGCATAAATTTTTAGAACCCTTGTCGAGATTCCGACTATTGTATCATTAATCGAATCACGAGGACGTGATTCCGCTGACATGGGAAGAATGTTACAATTCTCAATTTCCGGTCATTTCTCAAACTCAATATTTTTTTTTCATATTAGTTCATGCATGGTTTTGCATTTAACGTTAAACGTATATTTTTCTTATTAAATAAACGCTATCGCGTAATCGTTTATTTTGAACATTTGATCCGACACTTCTAAAAATTATCCCGATATATTTTTGTACTCATATTAAGTTTATAAAAATAATATTATGAGTTTACCCGGTGTTTTAAATTTATTTTGTATATAAATAGTTATATTTATATATTTACGACGGTTTTCGTAAATACTACTCGATAATTATTATTTCACTAAATTTTTGTAAGTATTATATTTTTACGTTACCCGATTTTAAGTTTCGTGACTTAAAGGCTTAACATTAGTAATTACCGGGATCAAACAATACCCGCTATACCTCAAGGCTTAACCATTAAGAGTAACTAAATATCTAAACAAACACAAATGCGTTTTTGTTTTATCTTCTTAAATCCAACGCAACACATATCTTTGTTTTGATGAATCATAGTCATATGTCTCCTTAGATATTTTGCATATAATATTTAAATAACACCAACTAACTATCCTTATCATTTCATTCTACATTCAAACTCACTTCATCACTTTCTTTTTCTTTGTTCTGCCGAGACACCAACACCATTAAATATTTCATTTTTTTTTTATTTTTGAAAAGATACTTGGAGCTAGGAAGCATATCAGGTTTATTGAAATTGTTATTGAGGTTTAAAAGCAACATATGGGTTGTTTGTTAATTCATAATCATTCAAGTAAGCATTTCATGATCATTTTCAATCTTTCATATTCATACTTTGGTCATATTATTGTGCTTGAAAGAAAACATGCAAGTTATGTGATTATCTACACCACTTTATTTGTTTTTAAGTACTTATAATGAATATATATCATCCTATAATTATCACTTGAAACATATCATTTTTGATGATGTCTAGGAACCCATGACACCCTAAGAAGGTGTATGGTAGGTTTAGAATAGCTTTGGCGTTGATTTGAAGTGGTTAGAATAGGTTTTGCGCGAGAAAAACTCATTTCGACAACTTTATTTAAAGGTCTGATCATATTTTTGAATTCTGGAATTCTCGACAGATTTTAAAAATTTTTGGGCTAGATATTTGGAAAATATACTTTAAAACAAAAACGTGGTCGCTTGAACGGGTTAAAACGGAGTTATAACGAAGAAGATATGAATTTTTCAAGTTGACGACGAAAAACTATTGTTTCAGAAAATTCAGCATGTATTCTCAACTTTTTACGAGTAAAAAATGAGTCTTAAGCGTTATAAATTGTGTCGACTTATCAAAAATATATTAGTATACTTTGATACGAATCTAAGGACATATAAAACGTATAAAACGGACTTGTAACGATTAAATTACACGCGTTAAACAAAGTTGCCGTAACTTTATTATATAAGCAAAATTAATATATTACTATTAGACACATACTACGGCAACGAATGACCATGTTGAGGGTCGTTTTTAACATCGATGGAATACTTTTTATAAAGTGATGTCTTCTAGTAAAAGTAAGTCCATCTAGCCTATTTTCCAAAACGTCCAACCGTTCGTCAAACGGAGTTGTAACGAGTAAGATACGGTCACTTAAACTTTGCCGAAAGTTACCTTAAACAATATTTTGGACACAAGTACCATGCTTTACCTATATTTTTCTCCATGATTGAGACCTCTATGATGAAAACTTAAATGCTAAAACTTTGAGATAATGATACAAGCTTCCCAAAAACCGTTGAGTTTGTTTCCTAACACTCGATGTGCACCATTTTACGACTAGCTTTTCAAGGACGTTTAGTCACTTTCATGAAATTGTCAAATGACATTATTTTACGACGAAAAGTTATAGTTTCATAATAAATCACTAAATGACTATCGTAAGATATCGTTTCAACGTAAATACTTGTAAAGTAATTTATAAATTGTCAAGACTTATAAGATTATTTTTTTCGACGATAAACTTTATTTTCAAAAGTGTACAAGTGGTATGGATATCATATGAGTTTGCATGCACGACATTGTTTCATGACTTATATTAGATCATATCATTCATAATAGGTCGTGGTTAGAGAGTTGCGTCTCATTTCTGTGCATCCACTTTGTCATCATAACTATTGCAACAGGTGAGTTCGTAGCCCCACTTTTAATCGTTTAATTGTTTTATAAACTCTTCGGGGGAGATACATGCTCAACTTCATGCTTTTACTTTACACTTATATGAACTTAAACTATATTGTTGAACTATCATGAACTTGTTACCCTTTTGTTTCACTACTTATGCTAGTAAGTAGATTGTGCCCGAACTAAATTGATCACTATGTTATGAACACTATTAGTTGAAACACTTTCCGTGATTTTGAGCCCTTCGACATATATATTTGAACTCTTTTAACTTGATAGGAACATGTTGGCATAGATTTGAACACTTTAACTTGATTTAAAACATTTTGACATATAAGTAATCTCTTTTGACGTAATATTGAACCCTTTGACCATTTTGAACTGGTTTGACTTTATAATAAACCCTTTGATTATTTTGAACTTGTTTGACAGAACATTGAACCCTTTGACTATTTTGAACCTTTTGATATGTTTCGAGCTCTTTGATTGTTTTGAAATTTTGAACTCGACTTAAACATTTGAACTTAATTACGAACTTTTGAACGGAACTCTTGAACTTAAATACAAACTTATGACTTGTTTGAACTTATTGAACCGGATGTGTTATGACCTTGACCTAAAGTCTCCCATGATCGGAGCATCACTATAAAGTCTCCCATGTTCGGAGCATCACTATAAATTCTCCCTATGGGAACGGAGCATTTTCAATCTAAGTCTCCCTTGTTCGGAGCAACCTTAAGCCTCCCCGGTCCGGAGCAGAATGTCTCCCTATGGGAACGGAGCATTTTCAATCTAAGTCTCCCTTGTTCGGAGCAGTGAAAATTCTCCCATGTTCGGAGTGTTCTTAATTGTATATAATAGTTGTATGATGTACTGTTCGTACATTCGCATTGTTAGTCTCCTATTAGTAGGTAGTATGGATAGCGCTATTAGAGGTCGGCCAACCTCTCGTCCACTATGTTACGGGACGCATATTATTTATTCTAGGGGCTTTGCCTGGCATACATTATTATATACGTGGTACTATATTGTGAACTATTATGACCATTTATACTTGACTACTTGATATGCTATATTTTGGCAGTGGGTTGTGAACACACAGGTTGCAAGTTTTGTATGGGCGGAACTTGGAACTGAGTGGATTTACAATGCCTTTACTTTGAGAACTCATTTGACCTTGTGTGCTTGAACATAAACTAGACATATTGGCAGTGGGTTGTGAACACACAGGTTGCAAGTTTTGTATGGGCGGAACTTGCAACTGAGTGGATTTACAATGCCTTTGCTTTGGGGACTATTCTAAATGACCAAAAACTTTGCCTTTGTTGCATGAACGCTCTTTAAAAGCTTTACTTGTTAACCAAACTCTATGAACTCACTCAACCATTGTGTTGACACTTTTAGCATGTTTTATCTCAGGTATCTAAGGCATTCACTTCATGGCATGCATGTGGACTTATCATAGAGTCGCGGTGTCGACGCGTCTTACCTATATTTTATGCACTTAACTATCGTTTGATTGTAACAAACTTGTTTTGATATATTGGAAATATTTTGGGACCTATGTTTTGTAAACTCTGATTTTTTACTTAATCAAGCGATATTTTCAAAACGACACTTTAGGTCGTTCGATATAACTGTAACTTTGATGCTATGACAGTCATCCACAGGAATTCCATTTCGCTGCAAAACAGGTAATTTGGGGGTGTGACAATTTGCCAATGAGCCTGGAGTCATGATGGGCGCCAGACATTTTCCTCGTCGATATCACTATGTTCGAGAATAAGTCGAAATAGGTGAAATCAATCTACTCAAGGTTCATACAGATGATAATCTAGCTGATCCCTTTACGAAGCCTTTGCCAAAAGAAAAACTTACTGACCATGCTGATGGGATAGGACTTATTTTAGCTAGTAGTTTCATGCAGATATGTGATTAGTATTTGGATAAAGGATGTTATGAACAAATATTACTTTAATGAGATAAAATAGTTGTTTATGTTTATTTTTCATTTTCTTAATATTATATCCTATATTTGCATGTTTAATCCATGAATAACTTATGTTATTCTAAATAGTCCGTTGTCGATCAATGATGTGGGAATGTCATTGAATTAAGACAAATCTGAGTTTTGGTAGAATATACTTTTAAAGTATATTGATGCGTGTGACATACCAGATTCACATGATATTCAATGAATTGAATATAGGACTCATCCCAACTTTACATGATGATACTTTATGGATCTTTGTCATTAAGTATATCATGAAGTGTTTATCCTCAGACTTGAGATACCAGATAACTGATATGAATATAGTGCATTTGTGTAAGATAGTCCAACGCTATCCGTAACTGGTAGTTATAAGGGTTATTTTCAGAAATGTTACAAAGTTCATGAGTTATGTTTGTAGTCAAGAAAATTTGTTCCTTTGAATTTGTTTCAAAGCATAATACTATATTTGGGCCCCTCGTAGGGTTGACAAGATGTTTGTATGGCCATACCCAAGATCTATCTGGAATACGTTCAGATGATTTGGTAATCTTGTTCAATCAAATACAACGAGAAACAAAATACTAACTTATGAAATGACTTGATCCATATTCATAGTTAATGTAGTATTAGTAACAAAAGGATAAGTAAAAATGATGAATCATTAAATGGGTTTTCCAGGAAACCATACTCGATTCGATCGAACTCGAGACTTCGGGATTGCACACATTATGTATGAGAGTTGATGTTAATAATTAATATATAAAATGTTATTATTAATTAT
Source organism: Chrysanthemum seticuspe (assembly GCA_019973895.1). Classification (NCBI taxonomy): domain Eukaryota; kingdom Viridiplantae; phylum Streptophyta; class Magnoliopsida; order Asterales; family Asteraceae; genus Chrysanthemum; species Chrysanthemum seticuspe. Next base: position 276,490,870 of record BPTQ01000002.1, read on the forward strand.
TAGTCACGAAATAAAACATAACGATAGTTAAATATTTAACGAGGTTTGGTTAACGGTTGTTAAATATAAACTATAGGGACTAGAATTGAAACTAGAAGTCGGGAAGGATCTAGAATCCCTTTGGGATACTAGGCCGATCGGTTGGGGGATTCCAAACCCAATCCCACTCAAACTTGGTCATCAAGTTAAGTTACCTATAAATACAAATCTATGTATTCATTCACAACTTAATCTTCGATCACCAATAACCTAATTTCTCTTCTCCTCTCCTCCCTCTTTTGCTTGGCCGATCGGTACAACCCCCCTCCTCAAGGGATCGATTTTTCCAAGCTCAAGAAACAAGTGTTTGGTTTTATTTGTGATTCAAGAACCTAGCTTTTCACATCAAATCGCTATTAGTACGTGTGTACAAGAACGAAGAACAAGTGTGCTTGTGCTTGTGAATTCCTTGGTGGTCGATCTTGTGTGGGTCGAATTGTATAAACCCTTAAGTTAGGGTTTTGGGTTTTGTTCTTGTTCAATCATCGTTTGGTTTACTTGAATTGCTAAAAGGTATGCACTTTCTTGTTCGGTTAATTACTTACATGTATTATTCTTATTTACTTCCGCTGCATGCTTTGATGATGTTTACTTGCTTTTATAATTTGTTATGATTAGTATATTCCAACACACATGTTGGTCTTGATTTTAGCTTTTGACATGAAATTAGTAAATTAATGTTTCAAGGCAACCAAAGGAAATTCTTGTTTCTCCCTTTTTTTTTTTGCAGCGGTATGTGTAGAGTGGGGGTGTGTTCGTGGTATTTGGTGTGTGAAGTAAAAAGTTCACAAGGGTTATATATGAAGGGGTATAGCATATTAACTAGTCTATTCTCTAGTCACAAGTTTATGTACAGTAAAACCTCTATAAATTAATACTCGATAAATTAATAACCTCGATAAAATTAATAATTTGTCCAGTCCCAACTTGGGACCAGTACAAATTTGGACTCCAATCGATAAAATAATAAGATAATAATTTTTTTGAAACCCCAGTGTATATATATTAGTCCCAACGAAACTATAAATTAATAATCGCTAAAAATTCCATATATATGCGTATATATATATATATATATGTGTGTGCGTGTGAGAGAGAGATACACTTCTAAATCCTAAGATTGTTTAGTAAAAATAAATCCATAGTCACTTGTTTTTTGTTGAACTTCAAATCTATATTGAGTTTATCATAAAATCTCCTTATTGCACTAAAGAGTTGATGCGTTGTCTTCTCGTATTGCAACAAAACGTGTTAATTTTATTTTCATAAAGTGTGAATGTGTATTTATAATATGTTAATTGGAACTTGTTTTTCAAATTTATCTTTCGTCTCTAATGAGTATAAATTGTAACTAGCTAGTATATTAGACTTGAAAATTTAAAGTCATGCGTAAAACCTTTTTAAATTAATAAATTATTAATTTATCGATATAATAATATCTCGCTAAATTAATAAAATATCCCGGTCCCAACACTATTAATTTATAGAGGTTTTACTGTATAGGTAATTTGGGAAGCTCACACCTTCTATGTTTTTTTTGTGATTTTGGACCGATCATAGGAATGAGAAAAGAGGTTCCTTTTTGAATTTGACCATAGTTGTTTACAATGTTATCAAAGGTAATTAAAGGTGATGTTTCAAATACCAAAAGTGACTCTTGTTTTATTCTTAATATGTTGATCGGTCATATGGTTCACATGGGGAGATTTTATTTTTTTCAAATTGTTTAGCAATAAGTGTATAAGTAAGTGTAGTACTCCATATAATACTCGTGCATTGTTTTGGTCATTGCATGCATGCATGAGTTTAAATGTAAAACGCAAGCGTTTAACGTATAATTTGTGAAATAAAATGCATAGGCACATAAAACATAATTTTAAAAGCTATATAGTACATATCTTACGTGGACTGCCTTTTGTTTGATGCCGGTTTACGAAAAAAAAATCGTTTTCGGGTTACGCGATTAGACTTAACGGTTACACGTAATAGTGAAATTTAAGCAACCAAAGCAAAAAATCGTTTTCGGGTTACGCGATTAGACTTGAGGTCAAGTAAGGACCTGAAAAATACGGGTTGTTATATCGGCTCATGTTCCTTGTGTCACCATCTCCTATTATATGCACGCGGTTGTTCTTAACTAATAACACGCATAGAAGCTTGTTGCCACTTCTGGTAAGTTCCTCTTGCTGAGTTTATGATATATAAAATACAATAAAACATAAAGATATCAAGAGTACACAGCGGAAGACTTAAAGATCATAACAAATAAATTAATTAACTGAAAGTATGCCTAACGTACCTCTTGCGAATGTCAGATCCTTTGAGCAAAACAAAGAAGTGGTTTGAAGAGTTGTCCCTTACCGTTCTACAACTCAAACCAATATGGTGTAAGAATAGTGTCTTACTACCACGTTCTTGTACACACGAATTAACCAACGAATCAAGCGATTGTTAGATCTAACACAAGTCCTCGTTTAAGAAAAACGAAACCAAACTCCCTTACAAGGGGTGTTCGGCCGAAATAGGGACAAGAGAGAGGAGATGAGAGATCTAGGTTAATTCAATGCACAAGTGATGAAAAACCCTAGAACCTAGCCTTGTTTATATAGTAGATGGAAAACTTTGGGAACAAGTTAGGGCTTGGGTTGAAAACCCATTCCCTTGGCCGGCCATAGGACAAGCCCAAGAGAAACCCATAACTTTTTCAAGTCTTTCCATTACTAGTCCCTTCTCTTTTCATTTAACGGTCGTTAGTCATTTTTCTGTTAAATATTTAACGATCGTTAACCGGACTTAATGTGCAATAATTAATCGTAAACATAAACATTAATTATTAACTTTAATTCTCATTCGCTAATATGTGCAATCCCGTGGTCACGAGTTCGAATCCGGACATTCACATGTTTGTAAATATTTCCAACGCCTCTAGTTCTGTTTTGGTAGCTTCCCGTTGCTTATGTGCTCCACTTATTTTAAATGAACAAAAAAATTAGTTTAAACTGATAAAGAACCCAAACCGACCAATAGATGCACCAAAACCGGAGACACTGACCACACATAAAAACTAAACAAAGTAATACAGATCCAAAAAGACCACCCGACTAACAATTCAACCTAACTACACCACCTTGATTACAATCTTCCACACATTTTCCTTGTTCGTGTTCTGCTCATGCTTTAGATCCTCATGGATGGTATCGATGAAAGAATGAAATAACCATGAGGAGAATATCATGAGGAGTCTCCTAATACATGAAACTTACATGCACATCAATGACTCCTTAAGACTATATGCATATTCATGAAAGCAACAAAAACTATCTATGCTGCAAACTTACACACAAGTTCGTTTTATTAGTTCATATAAGCTGGCTTCACTTCTACACTTTCTCTACTCGTTCATAAGTTAACCCCTATTCTTGTTATGAACTACAATATTAAGTTTTGATTCCAACAATATGAAAAATACCAGGTTGGAGCATGTTTGCCCCAACACTTGCATGAAATCCATAACTAGCATCATTGATAAACGATAATGCGTTGTAATAACTCTTCATCTTGCAGCTAAGATTCTATACATGGGATTTTTACCTTGTTGTCATAAGTCTTACCACTACAAAGCGATGTAACCAACCATGTTCACATGCTCATTACCATTCTTCTTGTGAGCCGGATTGAGGTTGGTGTAGCTCGGTAGCTTTCGACATAAGGGTTTGCTAAATAAGGACAACTGTTTCTACAGAAACCTTCAAGACGATTTTGTTGTGCCAGATATTCATACGATACCAAGGTACACACTAGATCTAAAGTTGACCAACCCGCCGACTAGGCCGATTTTAACCGCCAAGCTCCGATTTTGACCGCCATTGACAAAAACCAATAAGTTAGACCGATATGGAAAATTTCGTAACGGTGGACCACCGCCAACCGCCATGACGCCACCATATCGGCCGCTATGGCCGATTTTTACAACACTGCATATTCGCAAGGCTTTTACATTACATTAGTATACTTTATAGCAAAATTAGTCCACTTATGTCCTTGAATAAAAGAGCTAATATAAAAAATATGTATGATGATGTCCATTCATATTCATGTGCGGGTTTAAATGGTCTTTATACATATTTTGTTATTATTCCGTGAGTAAATTGCAAAAATCGTCCTTGTAGTTTGGTCAAATTACACGTTTTGTCTTTGTGGTTCATTAAGTGCAAAGATGGTACATATTTTCTACTGTTATGTGCACTTTTGGTCCTTCATTTCAACGAACGTTAAGTGAGTTATGTTAATAATTACACGTTTGCCCTTTTGGCTAACGATCGTTGCAGCGTTCATCCTTTACCGTTGCAGCGCCCATCCTTTACTAACGGTTGTTTATAATTTAACGTTTTCGTCCATTTTTTTACGTTTTCGTCTGTTTTTTTACGTTTTCGTCCGTTTATTTACGTTTTTGTCAGTTTCTTTACGTTTTCGTCCGTTTCTTTACGTTTTCGTCATTTTTCACGTTTTTGCCATTTTTTTACGTTTCCGTCCTTTTTTTACGTTTTCGCCATTTTTTTTACGTTTTCGTTCCCTTATTTTTACGTTTTTGTCTGTTTTCGTCAATTTTTTACGTTTTCGTTCATTTTTTTACGTTTCGTCCATTTCTTTAACGCTTTCGTCATTAAAATTTTCGACATAAAAAATTCGAAAAAAAAATTAAAATTTTTTTCGACATAGCTTTTTTTTTCTTTTTTTTTTTCTTTCCAGTTTTTCAAAAAAAAAATCCAAAACTTTTTGACATAAAAATTTTAAAATTTTTCGACACAAAAAATTTCAACTTTTTTTTTCCAATTCTTTTTAAAAATAATTGAATAATTTTGAAAAATAATTGGAAAAAAAAAATTGTGAAAAAGAATTTCGAAAAATAGAATTGGAAAAAAAAATCCGACGAAAAGTTCCTATGTCGAAAAATTTTCAAATTTTTATGTCGAAATTTTTTTATGACGAAAACTTTAAAAAAACATAAGAAAACGTAAAAAGACGGACGAAAACGTAGACAAAGGAAAAAAATGTATAAATACGAACGAAAACGTAAAGAAACGGACGAAAACATAAAAAAACAAACGAAAACATTAAATTATAAACAGACGTTAGTAAAGTATGGGCGTTGCAACAATAAAGGATGAACCCTGCAACGATCGTTAGCCAAAAGGGCTAACGTGTAACTATTAACGGAACTCACTTAACGTCAGTTAAAATGAAGGTCCAAAAGTGCACGTAACAATAGAAAATACATACCATCTTTACACTTAATGAACTACAAGGACAAAACGTGCAAATATGGGTCCAATCAATGATGATATTTGTCAGCTTTCTTTATCTTGGTAAGTGTACTTTGTCGAAACCCGTATCTCAGCGGGGTTATTGTAGTTTACGTTGATGATTAATTATTTGTTATAATAAAAAACATGCATAAATTTTTGGTTACATAAGAAGATTGTTCTTTTTAAGCTTACATGGGTTCATGATTTTCTTGTATATTTGATAGCTTATCACAATCTTTGTACATATAAAGAGAACCATTTCTCTTTAGAACTTATAAAAGAAGGAAAATGATTTTACCAAAATATTGTTTACTCATTTGCAACACAATCTACACATTACCTTTATGTTTTTCTGACAACTTTTATTTTCCATCCTTTACAGATTTGTTTTTATTTTTTATAATAACTAAAATTAATACACTATGTTTGCAATTTTTAAATAATTAAAATTTTCAAAAATATACATAATCATACTATCACCTATATAAAAAGGCCACAAACAGTATCGAGGCAACTAAATTTTATCAAAACTATATGCCATCGCCTATCTCTTATTATACTACATCAACGGGAGGATTCGGGATTGGTGCCCTAAATGAAAGGAAATCATTAAAAAAATAGCATTTTGCTTGGATAGAACTTTTGCAATTCATAATCCGCTCCACAAGAGAAAAGTGAAAGTCTCGTATGAAAACTTTCTAATTTTTATGTTTGTTTATGAAAGTAAACCTCTTTCTTTTTTATGTGGAGTAAAACAAGAATAAGAGTAATCAAGTCGAGCACAATCAAACAATGTTAAGCTTGAGCTCATTGACACCTAACTTGGTTAGTTTTTCTTTTACCATAAAGGTTAGTGTGGTTATATACAAATGAAGGTAAAAAAAAGTAGATAAAATTGCATGTCTTGTCCCTGTGTTTTTCTTAAAATAACACTTATCATCCCTATTCGATTTTAATTGCATAGAAAATCTCTTCTTTTCAAACTAAATTCATCGATGGTCCTTATTTAAAAAAACAAGTATCAGTTGTTTCATAATCTATAGTTGTTTATTACATATATAGTCCCTATTTTCTAGACTATAAGTGAAAATAGTTTGAAAAAAAAATTATTTGTGTTATCAAAATCAAATAGAGATGACGAGTATTATTTTAGGTAAAACATAAAAATGAAACATGCAATTTTGTCAAAGATATGTATTAAAAAGTGAAAAAGAAATATTTTATACAAGTAGGAGTGTTTATGTAAAGATTTGAATTTATACGGGATAATATATACATAATATATAATCGCGCCAAAAACTTCCGAAAAATTCTTAAGTCGATCAGCGAACAAATTCTTCATCTTCATCTCTTTAATTATTTATTCTTATTGTTGTTTAGCTTCAAAGTGTTTGATAATATGCTTATTATTTTGTATAAAAGATACCATGAAATTACACTTATGGTCCTTGGTGCAAGATCAATCTATTTAATGCTAGGTAGGGTTTGTCTCATTCTTATCACACACACAAATAACACCAACACTCTCCCTGTCCATTTTCCGGCGCCGTCACAAGATTCCGGCCAACTCCCGGCCACCACCGTACTGTCAAGTTAAGCACACATTTCTTATATTTAAATATGGGTTTTTCTTAAGCATACCAAAAGTACACAATAGCTTACGAAATAGTATATGGGAACCCACGTAAAAGTACAAACAAGTGTAGTCACCTGTGTACTTTATCTTTCACAAGGTGTAGTAGAGCTTAGTTTCTTTACACATATAATCATTTGGATGACTAAATTTTTGTCCAAGTACATGTTGGAAACACTCCAATTGTACTGACATAAATAAAGCTAAACGCCCCATTATTAGCACTAAAGTTCACGAGTAACACCAAAAGCTTGTAGAAAAATAACCTTGATGTATGCTGCATACTTATCTTTTCTGTTTAAAGTAAATGACAATGCTAAATCTTGCAATTTTAGTTTTTGGTCTAAAGTTGTCTTACATTTTTGCTTGTAGGTATCACGCGCTCAAGTATGCTGCTGATGCAGTTTGTGATGCCTTGAGTGTTGATCAGGTACAATGTTAACCTATTATTCCTGCGATTTTCGTGTGCTTTTTAATTCTTAAATCATAGTATCTAGTTATTACCTTGTTCGGGTGGAGTGTATACATGTGATTTCGGCTTGAGTTACAGTCAGAAATATAATCTTTTTACGTACTACCAGTTATTTCATATACAACGTTCAATTTTGTTTGCACGGTCCAAATAAGATGTCATATATTTGTCAATTGAAAAAAATTCAAAGTAATAGAGTCAAATTCTGTTTAGAATAAAATTACCTGCAACTGAATTTGTGGTACCAAAACCATATATGTTTAATTGTAACTCTTACTTGACGCCTGTTTCGTTTACAAATGTTTCTTTGTTTTTTTGTTATTATCTTAAATCTTGTATCAGCTAACAAATAGTTAAAGATGAGTGAGTGAATATACTTTTTTACGCTAATCTTTTCTTTGTCGAAACAGGATCGAGAATCTCAAAGAATATCGATACTTGTAAACAGCTTTCCACTATTACTCGAGCCTCACTTGGTCCCAATGGTAAACTCTTTACTTTTATATCTAAAAAAAATTAAATAAAAATTAAAGAGTTAATACTGTATTTTGTTCTTATAATGTTAGGTACGAATCGGCTTGTTTGCAAGCTATTTCTGAATGAGCTTGTGGTTGAGCATCCCACAGCCAAGCTGTTGGTACTAGCAGCAAATCAACAGCACAAGAAATTTGGTGATGGAGCCACCATTGTGGTTTCAATTGCAGGGCAACATCTCGAGGGTGCCAAAGAGCTTATCACAAACGGACTCAATCCCAGTGAAATCATTAATGGTGACAAGAGAGCAAGTAACAAGGTAGTTTTTTTTTTCAACTAAAAAATTACTGTCAGTGTATAATATGTTAAGAGTTTTCTTTATTACTATGCTGGTTTACATTCTTGTGCATTGGAGATATACCTAGTTTATTTATTTATACGAGCATTTATATATTGCTAAGCAACGTACCTAATAACTGTAAGCCATCACCCCAATTGGTATTAATGGAATCAAATACATACATGCTACACATTACACCTTACATAACTTTTGGATCCGCAATTCACATAATAAGTTGCTCGTGTTTGCTAGCTAATGTAAACAAATTGACCCGAACTTATACTCTTTGTTTGTTTGTTTACTGCTGGGTGAGATTTTAGAAGCTTTAGTTCAGGAGGGTTCCGAGACCATGGATGTGAGGAATAAAGACCAAGTCATTCTACGTATGAGAGCTCCTGTTTTCACTAAACTATACGAAATGGTGGATTTCTTGTGTCCTCTTATTGCAGAGGTACATCTCTTTTTCTTCTTGTCAAAAGGTTATCCTTTGGTCAAAACTCGAACTGTGTTCATGACGGTTTTGTTAATATTTGATTATTGCAGGCATGTATTCATGTTTGCCCAAAGAACCCTGTAAACTTTAATGTCGATAACGTGAGAGTTGCTAAGCTTTTGGGTACATCTGTGGGTGCCAATAAAACCTTTAAGGGCATGGTTCTAAAAGTTGATACTGTTGTTGGGAGTATACAGAGAATTGAGAAAGCAAAGGTTAGTGTAATTTGTAAAGCTTGAGTTCTAAATGCTCATCTATAGTCTTTTTAGCTCTTGAATTCCACATGCACCTAAGACAAATTAGACACACAGGAATAAACAACTGCTGTTGCTCTTGTAAGCACCACATGTATAAATATATTACTGCATATTTTATGGCTAATGTTAACCAACCTTTGCTGATAAATAATTATTTAATTTGCAGTTGAAGCTTAAGAGTACTGTAGACCCTTCTTATCTTGGAGACGTTGACTCCATTTTAGTTGAGAAGACTCGCGGTGATAGGGTAAATACAACAGTTTTGTTTTCTTTCTGGTTGCTGTTGTTTCTTTCATCTATTACCTAACGTAACCCATTTGAATATTTATTACATTTGTTTAGGTAACTGTAACAAATGAACAAGGTGGTGTGGCGACTGTTTTGTTGGGAGCAAGTACTAATATCAAATTTTATGAACTACTGGAAAGGGCTGTTGTTAACGGTGTCAATACTTACAAGGTTTCATATTAATTTGATTTGAACCTAAAATGCGTAATATATGTTTCGGAATGATAGAAATAAATTTGAGTTTGTGATGTATTAATTTGCAGATCATCAGATGCGCATGCAATTGCCAAGTATGCTGACAGCTTTGAACTCATTACAAAAACATTGGCTCAAAACGCTTATCTAGATGTTGAGGATATCATGGAAACATTGAAAGCGGATCATGAAGCTGGAAATGTCAAAGATGGCATAGACGTGGAAAAAGGAGATTGTAAGGATGCCTCCACATTGAATATATGGGATCTTTACACCACCAAGTAAGCACACATTCTTATATTTAAATATATATGTTATCTTTCACATGGTGTAGTAGAGCTTGGTTTCTTTACACATATAATCATTTGGATGACAAATTTTTTGTCCAAGTGAGGATTCTCTCAAGTTATAAATAACTTGATGGATCAAGTTGTAAGTATCAACCATTAGATTAAATCTAATGGCTCAAATCATCTCATGTTCTTTTAATTTGAGCCATTGGATTTGATCCAATGGTTGATAATTGCTTAACTTGATCCATCAAGTTATTTATAACTTGAGAGGATCCTATCCCGTCCAAGCACATGTTGGAAACACTCCAATTGTACTGACATAAAAAAAAGCTGATTGAAATAATTAGTTTCATATCTCAAATCAAACGCCCCATTATAAGCACTAAAGTTCACGAGTAACACCAAAAGCTTGTAGAAAAATAATGGAATAATTTGTAACTTTGATGTATGCTGCATACTTATCTTTTCTGTTTAAATTAAATGACAATGCTAAATCCTGGACCCCTTCGCAAACCTACTATGAATGCAATTTTAGTTTGTGGTCTAAAGTTGTCTTACATTTTTACTTGTAGGTATCACGCGCTCAAGTATGCTGAGTGTTTTTTAGGTATAACCTAAAAAGATTTATGATCAAAATTCCAAGAAAATCACCATTTATATAAACCTAAATTCAAAAAAAAATGTGTGATGACTATGATCACTTGCCTTTTGCATGAGTGGATAAGGAGAAATTGGTGGCCTTGCTCAATGAGGAAATTAACGTCAGGTTGGTGTCATTGCCCTTCTTGGCTGGTTGAAATTTCCTTTTTTGATTAATGGGGCAATCTTGACATTTAAATATTCATCAACAAAGATATCATCAATAGTTAAGTTACCGATTGCGATTTCTTTATTGTGTAAAGCCCAAATTCCATTAACCACGCCCTGCATTTGGCAAAAAAAGGGTTTTAAAGCCAAAGAAAACTAAATAAAAGTGCCAAAAAAGCTAACCTTATTATCTTGATCATCTTCTTGTGATCCTTGGCAAGTAACCTTTGTGGCCCCATGAACTTACTCAAGCACGTGCCGAAACTCTCTATAGAAAAATGATAGATGTCGTTTATAACTTCGACATTATAAACCTTCAAAACATTCACATTGGCATGACTAACATCACGCATAGAATTCACGAGTTTGTGAACAATGGCACCATCACTTCCACATTTTTTAATGCATAGTAGATAGATCTCCACTTGATGGCCCACTACTATGCCATCCTTTCCCTGCTGACCATTTTACATCATATTTTCCTGGTGGCAAACCATATTCCACCTGCTTTATGGTTTGTAAGGAGGTCGAATATGGTTTGCCACCAGGAAAATATGATGTAAAATGGTCAGCAGGAAGGATGGCGTAGTAGTGGGCCATCAAGTGGGGATCTATCTACTATGCATTAAAAAATGTGGAAGTGATGGTGCCATTGTTCACAAACTCGTGAATTCTCTGCGTGATGTTAGTCATGCCAATGTGAATGTTTTGAAGGTTTATAATGTCGAAGTTATAAACGACATCTATCATTTTTCTATAGAGAGTTTCGGCATGTGCTTGAGTAAGTTCATGGGGCCACAAAGGTTACTTGCCAAGGATTACAAGAAGATGATCAAGATAATAAGGTTAGCTTTTTTGGCACTTTTATTTAGTTTTCTTTGGTTTTAAAACCCTTTTTTTTGCCAAATGAAGGGCGTGGTTAATGGAATATGGGCTTTACACAATAAAGAAATCGCAATCGGTAACTTAACTATTGATGATATCTTTGTTGATGAATATTTAAATGTCAAGATTGCCCCCATTAATCAGGAAAGGAAATTTCAACCAGCCAAGAAGGGCAATGACACCAACCTGACGTTGATTTCCTCATTGAGCAAGGCCACCAATTTCTCCTTATCCACTCATGCAAAAGGCAAGTGATCATAAATTTTTATTTGAATTAGGTTATGTAAGTGATAATTTTCTTGGAATTTAAATCTTTTTTTGGTTATGCAGGTGACATGACTCAAGTGGGCGAAATCATATTTAGGTGCTACACTGGGTCTAAATGTAAAGATGAATGCTTATACCACCCACATCTTAAACCCGACAATATATCGAGATGTTTTGGACCTTTTGAACAAACTCCTACATAAAGGGTAAGTGTCTCTTCCTAAGATAAAGTCCCTTAAAATGCCGATTTAATTATTTAGCCTCAACGTACTAGTTAGAATTTAACTTTTGCTAAGCAACGTACATAATAACTGTAAGCCATCAATGTTTTGCACCCCAATTGGTATTAATGGAATCAAATACATACATGCTACACATTATACTTTACATAACTTTTGGATCCGCAATTCACCTAATACGTTGCATGTGTTTGCTAGCTAATGTAAACAAATTGACCAGAACTTATACTCTTTGTTTGTTTGTTTACAGCTGGGTGAGATTTTAGAAGCTTTAGTTCAGGAGGGTTTCGAGACCATGGATGTGAGGAATAAAGACCAAGTCATTCTACGTATGAGAGCTCCTGTTTTCACTAAACTATACGAAATGGTGGATTTCTTGTGTCCTCTTATTGCAGAGGTACATCTCTTTTTCTTCTTGTCAAAAAGGTTATCCTCTGGTCAAAACTCAAAGTGTGTTCATGACGGTTTTGTTAATATTTGATTATTGCATGCATGCATTCAAGTTTGCCCAAAGAACCCTGTAAACTTTAATGTCGATAACGTGAGAGTTTCTAAGCTTTTGGGTACATCTGTGGGTGCCAATAAAACCTTTAAAGGCATGGTTCTAAAAGTTGATACTGTTGTTGGGAGTATACACATAATTGAGAAAGCAAAGGTTAGTGTAATTTGTAAAGCTTGAGTTCTAGATGCTCATCTATAGTCTTTTTAGCTCTTGAATTTCACATGCAACTAAGAAAATTTATACACCATCGCGACGAGAATTAAATTATCTTTCTATAGATATGTACTTCTCTATATTTTCGACAGACTTTTTTTTTCAAAAATTCCGCCTACATATGATTTTTCAAAAATCACATGTGATTCGATTTTTACAAATCACATATGATTTTTTCAAATCATATATGATTTTTACAAATCACATATGATTTACAAAAATCATATGTGATTTATAAAAAACGAATCACATGTGATTTTCACAAATCACATATGATTTCTATGGGCCGAAATTTAGAAAACAAAATTGTTAAAAATATATAGAAGTGCATATCTATAGAAATATAATTTAATTCTCAACGTTTAAACACTATTTGGGGACTGCCCTTGTCTGTTTTTTTAGTGTTTTTCCCACTTTAGATACCTCATTTAATTTATTTTGGTACTTATGTGAAAATCACCTTATACTTAGGCTTGAACTACCACCATCAAAACAATATATATATAGGACACATCAAAAAAGAACCCAAAGCTAAAGGCCAGATTAGGACACATCGCTAAAACAAGCCAGCGTTGGCTACAACTACCCATGGCCATGGACAGATCCCATCCTCAGAAACATACCAATCTAAGAAATAACATACTGAATACAAAGGAAACAAAAAGAAATAAACAAGTAGTATAACTATCCCTTAAACCTCCTTAAGTTCAAGTACATGAATCAGCAAGCAACTTGAAAACACCAAAATCACCAAGAACCAATGCACTTCATATATGCATAGAACACTACTATTCTTAACACAACCAAATTTAGCGCCTCACAATAGGCATTTAATACCAAACTTAGCCAAATATCTAAACAAAACACCTGCTAGAGATATAAAACCAGATATGCTTGAGAAAAAACAAGAGGAGAATCAAACCAAGACTCTTAAACTACCATAGTCAATTGCAAATTGCAATAAAATACACCAAAAATGTTTAATAGTAAAGTTAAACTTAAGCAATAGTTCACTTTCACCTAAATCACCATTTCATCATTACCACAATTAATCATAACCAAATGCCCTACTTTCAATTAATAATACCAATCCAACACTAGCAGGCAACCTCCAAATCCCAACTCAATTCTCCGGTTGATAAAACTTGCTAAATTTTGGGTCTTTGTGAAGGCTATCTTTCATAACATTGTAAGCTTGATTGATTAAGTTTGCGAACTTGCACATCAAAAAACTATCAAATCCTTTAATTTCGTCCAACATTTCAATCAAATCCTTGGTTTTGTTAGTTTCCGCCTATACTTGATTTCTTATTTTAGTCTCATGACTTAAGAGATTTATGATGATTTGAAAAAGATGATACACACTCTGACCTTGGTATACGTAACGTGCATCTTTTCCATCATCAAGGACATACACGTGCTTCCATTATTCATTATGCTAATGAATTGCGTAGGAAATTTTGATATACACTCATTAGGTACCGGATCACCACGATCAATATATAACAGTTCCTCGACCACCTTTACTACGTTTATGACCAAAAACACTGATTTTCATCGATTCAAGCACTCCTTGGAGTGGACAAGTTTTCTCTTCCAATGGCTCACTAGTTGCCCTAATGAAGTCAAGATTCTTCCTTCCAGACCAAAATAGGTTGTGTGAAGTTGCCTCTACCGCTCTTCAAATTGAGCCCTAAGGATGTATCCGAATTGTGTAACACCTACAATATTGTTGGTGATCTGCATGCTCAGGCTCCGAACGAAAATATGTTCCATTTATGTAAACTTTCTCCAAGCCGGATTGCGATTTCCAATTAGCCCTTTGCTTTGCACAATTCTTGGCTATCATGATATTAACATATCGTAGCTGCATCTAAACGGTTTCCGCAAAATTTTATGCTTTGAGTTGTTGTGCAAAGCTTTGAATATCGAACCAATTGTTGATCTTTATAGGCACTTTTATTATATCTCAAATACGAACGGTTGGCATACCTTTGGTAACATGCCTAGTCATAATAAAACCACCATTGTCACCTGTCTCAAAGTTTCCGTTAAGTATTGGCAGGATAAGTTCTTTTGGATTGCGGACCATCCACAACTCTTTGGTATACAATCGGCCGGGTGCTCAAATAGATATAAAAGTATCAGATTCATGAATTGACGGCGGTACAATTGGAGTCCACTAAAACGTTAAGTGGATACACAGTTTTGGATCAAGACTTTCTAGAGGCGGTACTTGTTGCAGCGGGGATGAGTGAAAGTCGTGAATATGACAATTGTAACCTTGTTTTTCTGGATGGACAACATGGTTAAGTCAATGATATATATTTCGGCTGATTTCTCTTTTCTTGTTTAATAGATATATATAAAGTTCAAAGTTGTGGTGATTTTGCTTGCATATGTTGGGTTGATAGGTTTTTTAACGAATAATAGCAAAAGTGGTGTTATTAAAATTGTAAAGCGTCATGTGCATTTTGTAAGGGATCCAATTAGTACATTGAACAGGGTAGGAGGACCACAAGAGGTATTGCCACAGAGAAGACAAAGCCATGGATCTGTAGAGAACCAACCACCTGTGTCAGATGCTTCATCACTTACAAGAAGGAAGTATTTCACTAAGGAAGGGATAGAAAAGGTAAAGGTGGTAGAACAGTATGTTGCCCCTAGCACCCCAAGCACCACATATCAACAAAGTAAGAAATTATGTAAGAGGAAGATTAAATTTGATGAGGTCACGGTTGGTCAAACATATCTTACTAGTGAAGTAGAAAATTGCCCAAATGTTGTTGAAAGTTAGGTAGTGAGCCCTATGACCCCTAACAAGAGTGAAGGGCCATACAACTTTTTGGTGATTCTTTGGAGGTGATTGGTGGTGGTAAACATGCGATGAAGTTACGTTCTAAGAAGAAGATAACCAAAGAACATGCTGCTAAAGTTATTATAACAACAAAGAAAGGGAAAAAAACGCTATGGTTCGTTGTGTGTGAGGTATTCACTTCATAAAGTGAAAAGTGAATGTCTTGAATATATTTTATAATCCTGAAAGATAATCTTTTTGTTTTAATGTAAGTATTTATCCAAATCTATGCAAGGGTAAGACTACGGATATAAACCAAGACAAGAATGACCACAAGAAGAAAAATGCTCTTGTTTTATATCAACGAAGTAAGAAATTATGTAAGAGGAAGATTAAATTTGATAGAGGTCACGGTTGGTCAAACATATCTTACTAGTGAAGTAGAAAATTGCCCAAATGTTGTTGAAAGTAAGGCAGTGAGCCCTATGACCCCTAACAAGAGTGAAAGGGCCATACAACTTTCTGGTGATTCTTTGGAGGTGATTGGTGGTGACAAACATGCGATGAAGTTACGTCCTAAGAAGAAGATAACCAAAGAACATGTTGCTTAAGTTAGTATAACAACAAAGAAAAGGAAAAAACGCTATGGTTCGTTGTGTGTTAAGTATTCACTTCATAAAGTGAAAAGTGAATGTCTTGAATATAATTTATAATCCTGAAAGATAATCTTTTTGTTCTAATGTAGGTATTAATCCAAATCTATGCAAGCTAGCTTTGGCTACAACTACTCATGGCCATAGACAGATCCCATCCTCAGAAACATACCAATACCAATATGAGAAATAACATATTGAATACAAAGGAAACAAAAAGAAATAAACAAGCAGTATAACTATCCTAAGTTCAAGTACATGAATCAGCAAATAGCTTGAAAGCATCAAAATCACCAAGAACCAATGCACTTCATATAGGCATAGAAGAACCAAATATAGCCTCACAATAGATATTTAATACCAAACTTAACCAGATATCCAAACAAAACATTTGCTAGAGATATAATACCAGATATGCTTGAAAAAAAGAGGAGAATCAAGAGGAGAATCAAACCATAGTCAATTGCAAATTGCAATAAAATACACAAAAAATGTTTAATAGTAAAGTTAAACTTAAGAAATGGTTGACTTTCACCTGAATCACCATTTCATCATTACCACAGTTGATCATAACCAAATACCCCATTTCCGATTAATAATACCAATCCAACACTAACACGCAACCTCCAGATCCCAACTCAACGGGGATCTCGAACTCTTTGGTTGATAAAACTTGCTAAATTTTGGGTCTATGTGAAAGCTATCTTTCATAACATTGTAAGCTTGATTGATTAAGTTTGGGAACTTGTATAGATTAGGATAAATACCTACATTAGAACAAAAAGATTATCTTTCAGGATTATAAAATATATTCAAAACATTCTTTTTTGACTTTATGAAATGAATACCTGACACACAACGAACCATAACATTTTTTCCCTTTCTTCTTAGGACGTAACTTCATCGCATGCTTGCTACCACCAATCACCTCCAAATAATCACTAGAAAGTTGTATGGCCCTTTCACTCTTGTTACGGGTCATAGGGCTCACTACCTTACTTTCAACAACATTTGGACACTTTTCTTCTTCACTAGTAAGATATGTTTGACCAACCGTGACCTCATCAAATTTAATCTTCCTCTTACATAATTTCTTACTTCGTTGATATACAACAAGAGCATTCTTCTTCTTGTGCTCATTCTTGTCTTGGCCCATGTCCGTAGTCTTACCTTTGCATAGATTTGGATGAATACTTACATTAGAACAAAAAGATTATCTTTCAGGATTATAAAATATATTCAAGACATTCACTTTTCACTTTATGAAGTGAATACCTCACACAAGGAACCATAGCGTTTTTTTCCCTTTCTTTGTTGTTATATAACTTTAGCAGCATGTTCTTTGGTTATCTTCTTCTTAGGACGTAACTTCATCGCATGTTTACCACCACCAATCACCTCCAAAGAATCACCAAAAAGTTGTATGGCCCTTCACTCTTGTTAGGGGTCATAGGGCTCATTACCTTACTTTCAACAACATTTGGGCAATTTTCTACTTCACTAGTAAGATATGTTTGACCAACCGTGACCTCATCAAATTTAATCTTCCTTACATAATTTCTTACTTTATTGATATGTGGTGCTTGGGGTGCTAGGGGCAACATACTGTTCTACCACCTTTACCTTTTCTATCCCTTCCTTCTTGTAAGTGATGAAGCATCTGACACAGGTGGTTGGTTCTCTACAAATCCATGGCTTTGTCTTCTTTGTGGCAATACCTCTTGTGGTCCTCCTACCCTGTTCAATGTACTAATGGGATCCCTTACAAAATGCACATGACGCTTTACAATTTTAATAACACCACTTTTGCTATTATTCGTTAAAAAACCTATAAACCCAACATATGCAAGCAAAATCACCACAGCTTTGAACTTTATATATATCTATTAAATAAGAAAAGAGAAATCAGTCGGAATATATATCGTTAACTTACCGCGTTGTCCATCAAGAAAAACCAGGATTCAATTGTCATATTCACGGCTTTCACTCATCCTCGCTGTACCGCTGTCAATTCAGGAATCTGATATTTTTTATATCTATTTGAGCACCTGGCCGATTGCATACCAAAGAGTTGTGGATGGTCCGCAATCCAAAAGAACTTATCCTGTCAATACTTAACGAAACGTTGAGACAGGTGACAATGGTGGTTTTATTATGACTAGGCGTGTTACCAAAGGTTTGCCAACCGTTCGTATTTGAGATATAATAAAAGTGCCTATAAAGATCAATAATTGGTTCGATATTCAAAGCTTTGCACAACAACTCAAAGCATAAAATTTTGCGGAAACCGTTTGGATGCATCTGTGATATGTTAATATCATAATAGCCAAGAATTGCGCGAAACAAAGGGCTAACTGGAAATCGCAATCCGGTTTGGAGAAAGTTTACATAAGTGCCTACTGATCCGGATGGAACATGGAACATATTTCGTTCGGAGCTCGAGCATGCAGATCACCAACGATATCGTATGTGTTACACAATTCGGTTACATCCTTAGGGCTCAATTTAGATTTGCATTCCGTGATAAGCTTCACTGGAGTTGAACAGCGGTAGAGGCAACTCACACAACCTCTTTTGGTCTAGAATGAAGAATCTTTGACTTCATCAGGGCAACTAGTGGGCGATTGGAAGAGAAAACTTGTCCACTCCGAGGAGTGCTTGAATAGATTAAAATCAGTGTTCTCGGTCATAAACGTAGTAAATGTGGTTGAGGTCAACTGTTATATATTGATCGTGGTGATTCAGTACCTAATGAGTGGATATCAAAATTTCCTACGCAATTCATTAGCATAATGAAGAATGAAAGCACGGGTATGTCCTTGATGATGGAAAAGATGCACGTTACGTATACCAAGGTCAAAGTGTGTATCATCATTTCCAAATCATCAAAAATTTCTTAAGTCATGAGACTAAAATAAGAAATCAAGTAGAGGCGGAAACTAACAAAACCAATGATTTGATTGAAATGTTTGACGAAAATAAGGATTTGAAAGATAGCATTCACAAAGACCCAAAATTTTGCAAGTTTTATCAACCTAAGAGTTGAGTTGGGATCTGGAGGTTAGGTTGTCTGCTAGTGTTGGATTGGTATTATTAATTGGAAGTGGGGTATTTGGTTATGATTAACTGTGGTAATGATGAAATGGTGATTCAAGTGAAAGTGAACTATTTCTTAAGTATAACTTTACTATTAAACATTTTTAGTGTATTTTATTGCAATTGACTATGGTAGTTTTAGAGTCTTGGTTTGATTCTCCTCTTGTTTCTTCTCAAGCATATGTGTTTTGTTTGGATATCTGGTTAAGTTTGGTATTAGTCTATTGTGAGGCTATATTTGGTTATGTTAAGAATTCTAGTGGTCTATGCCTATATGAAGTGCATTTGTTCTTGGTGATTTTGATGCTTTCAAGCTGCTTGTTGATTCATGTACTTAAACTTAGGGAGGTTTAAGGGATGGTTATACTGCTTGTTTATTTCTTTTTGTTTCCTTTGTATTCAGCTTGTTATAGGGATGTGTCATAATCTGGCCTTTAGCTTTGTGTTCTTTTTTTGTTGTAACTTTGCCTGTTCTGGCTTCTTAATAAAATTTTACCTTTATTTAAAAAAAAAAGAAAAAAAAAGAAGACTATTAAATGCAATTGACTATTATACATCATGTATGGAACTTATTTGCCCATGCTTGGTCCAATAAATAAACATACCAAAAAAAAAAATGAGGGTTGGGGGAACTTGTTTTAAACTTGTGCCTAAAATATAAGAATTTGTCTATTCATGTTAATGAGAGGAAGGAGTAAAAGGCTCTACATACCTAAAAGACAATCATTACAATCAATACTACTGTTATCAATACATGGATACAACCAGGACAAAACAAACCCTATTACCATTAGACTCCTGCAAAACTATCAAAGCAACATTCCCAAAACCATTCAAAAAGCAACCAGCAACCAGGATCATACCAAATTAAGGGAAAACCGGTTAGTGAAGACGGACCATAAGCAGACCATCTAGATCAAACTAGAATCAATTCCATGTTTTTATGTAGATGGTGTTATAAATATAAAATGATGCCGAATAGCATATAGGAAAAAAGAAAAAAAGCTAAATGGAGAAAAGAAGAAAACTTGCCGGAGATGAACACAGTTGTCGGATGTTGTAGGAAAGACACGTATACCAAGAGTAAGAGAGGTGGTGTGGTTCAAGTAAATGATGGAAGGAAGGAAATAAAGTGCGATTTTATTTTTATTTCATCATTACAACTTTACGTCAAGTGACTGAATGTGTTGAAGGTCAAGGCAAAAGTGTATGATAAATTCATGGTTGTATGTGGTTTGATTGTACTTTTCATTGTTATTGGTTTTGTCATGAACAAGTAGGGATAATGGTCAAGTAACCTTGTTACCTTTGTTATTGTCGGTTGTGTTTTATGTTGTTGAACTTATTTGCGTTTGCAATGAAATGAAGTTACTTTTGCTAACGTTTTTGTTGCAGTAATATGATAGAATAGTGATGTAAAACTCTATTAAAAGTTATCTCATCACACTTTCTTGTTTCAATCTCAAATAACAACAATGCATCAAAGACAAAGAAACCAACAAGAAAATAATGATGATGACCAGCTAGATGATATTCAACATCACCCTTTTCCCATTGAACAACTTCAGGCGTCTGGGATTGCGGCTATTGATGTAAAGGGTTTATGTACAGTTGAATCAGTAGCGTACTCTCCACGAAAGGAGCTTCTGCAAATTAAAGGAATTAGTGAAGCGAAGGTTGATAAGATTATTGAAGCAGCTTCGAAACTGGTCCCTAGCGCACACTTCATGCACAAAGACGAGAAATAATTCAGATATCTTCAGGGTCTCGAGAGCTTAACAAGATATTAGATGTGGGAATTGAGACTTGATCTATTACTGAGTTGTATGGTGAATTTCGTTCAGGAAAGACTCAGCTTTGTCACACTTTGTGTGTAACTTGTCAACTCCCATTAGATCAAGGTGGTGGTGATGGGAAGGCGACGTACATTGATGCTGAAGGTACATGTAGGCCACAAAGACTGTTACAGATAGCAGACAGGTTTGGATTGAATGGTACCGATGTTTTGGAGAATGTAGCTTATGCGAGAGCATATAATACAGATCATCAGTCTAGGCTGTTGCTGGAAGCTGCTTCAATGATGGTCGAAACTGTTGGAAATGTATATATTTACAAACATGTGAATGTCCGGATTCGAACTCGTGACCACGGGATTGCACACATTAGCGAATGAGAATTAAAGTTAATAATTAATGTTTATGTTTACGATTAATTATTACACATTAAGTCCGGTTAACGATCGTTAAGTATTTAACGGAAAAATGACTAACGACCGTTAAATGGAAAAGAGAAGGACTAGAAATGGAAACTTGGAAAAGTTATGGAATGGGCTTTGGGCTTGCTTTGGTGGCCGGCCATAGGGGCTTAGAAAAGCCTAATCCTCTAACTTGTTCCCTAAGTTTACCTACTAGTATATATAGAGGGGTAGGTTCTAGGGTTTCATACACACTTGTGCATTGAATTAACCTAGATCTCCTCTCTTCTCTTTCTTTTGCATAGCTTGGCCGAAAACCCCATTTGTTAGGGAGTTCGGTTTTGTTTTTGCATATACGAGGGCTTGTGTTAGATCTAGCAATCGCTTGATTCGTTGGTTAATTCGTGTGTACAAGAACGTGGTTGTAAGACATTATTCTTACACCATTTAGTACTTCTTTGGTTTGCTTTGCTCGAGGGTGGTTTTGCTTTGCTCAAGAGATTTGATATTCGCAAGAGGTACGTTACGCATACTTTCAGTTAATTAATTTATTTGTTATGATCTTAAGTCTTCCGCTGTGTACTCTTGATGTCTTTATGTTTTATTTTAT
Organism: Chrysanthemum seticuspe; assembly: GCA_019973895.1. NCBI lineage: Eukaryota > Viridiplantae > Streptophyta > Magnoliopsida > Asterales > Asteraceae > Chrysanthemum > Chrysanthemum seticuspe. The sequence continues at coordinate 276,512,923 of BPTQ01000002.1, forward strand.
TTTATATATCATAAACTTAACAGTGGCATCACGAGCCTTGTATAACAAGTAATTAATTACTGAAACACATAATTAAAATAAACATGAATGTGTTATTATTTGTATGCTTAGATCTAGGGTTTGCTTAACCTAAACCCTAATTTGAGGGAGGGGGCGTTTTTTTTTTTTTATGTGCCCTAATTAGGTTTTGTAAACTATTGTTTTAATTGGATTAGAAACCCTAGGATGCATACAACTTTATGTGTATATGCGTAACTTTGATTTAATTGCATTAATTGTTAAGTGTAATTTATATCCATGATTATTACCTGCATGTTTTATCATGGATCTGTTTATTGTATGTCTTTCATGTTTTAAGTGATATACATTAAATATTGATAGATCTTAAATTGGGGAAGACCTCAATTGTTATTATTTAATCAGTTATGTGCTATGTGGTATATATTTAGTTTGACTTACGCAATCGATGAATCGATGCATGTGGTTCACCTTGTACATAGATGAAAACGGGTGGAAGTCTTAATTAAATATATGCATATTGACAGTTATAAAATTGGTTATTAATAAGATTTATCAAAACCGTTTGCATGTGGCTATTTGATATACATGACTTGTATTTGTTATGTATTCATTGTTTATTTGTTTATTTTTTATAAATACTTGCTTGTTTGTGTTTTGTAACAAGGGTATTTTTTAAAAGAAAAATAAACTGACCTAAACAATGGTGAAACATGCATTTTTAAGAATAGTAATCATAATCGTTTAATTGATTGATGACTTTGGTACAAATGACTGAAAGGCTCACCCATGAGAATGAACTAATAAAAGGGGTTTAAAGAAGTGCGCACAGTCACACTGAATGGATGTCTAAGGTTGTGCTTTAGCACGTACCTGGTCCTCTGCCCCCTGTAAGTTCGAGTGGAGCTACTTAGTAAGTCATTAAATGTGCAAGCTCATCTTAAGGGCGAATTCGTGTTGATTCCATGCGCCACTTAGGTGGTAATTATCCGAAACACTAAGTGTTTACACTTATGCAAAAGTACGGTATAATGGATGATAATTAACACTAATTCCTTGATTGGTGAACCCAATACCTCAATTAAAGTTTGATGATGAAAAACTTAAACATTAAAACAAGATATAAATGTTTTAATAAAAACTATGCTACAAAGATGAATGCATGACATCTTTGTACATATTTGATTTTACATCAAAACTATTACCCTTTAATTTAAGTTATATGCCATCCAACGAAACGGAAACACCTAAGATTATTTTTTATTTGCGTGAGACCGTGACTTAGATCGTAATCAAAGGGTAAAATGTCCACGTGTCGTGAGAACGGGCATGGACGATTTTGCAGTTTCTTAAGTTGGACAACTTAATTGAGTTTTGTAGTGAGAACTGGCAACTCAAGGCATAAGATGGGATAAAACATGTTTACATGGCAATTGAAATTGGCTATATGTAAATCCCATAAATCTAGGAATTGCAATTGAAATTGGCAATTGAGCACAAGCTCTACCACTTTGTATAAGGTTCATTACTAGCAGATCAACTGACGTGATGAGATTATGACAATTTGGATCCTAGTTTTCAGTGAAAATTAAATGGTTATATGTTTATGAACCATGGGTGTTTAATTTTCTTGAAAAGGTTAATTATCGAAAATACTAAAATTGAATTTTGTAATTCTTTTGAATGTATAATTGCAACATTTAACCGTAAACAAAGTTTAGTCTTTGATCAGTAAATTGATCCATTCTGCTTTCAAACAAATGTTTGATCGAGAATAATTTACTGAAAAGACAAACGAAGTCTCTTTTCCATGGGAGGAGCATTAGACTCAATCCTATTCCTTTTCATGAATGAGAAAGGTATAATAGGAACGTTTTGAATTGTCTAAATTCTAATGTAACTCATAGCAATGAATTGCACATCTTATTTTCCATAAAGATTTCATTACCTTCATTTGGTGAATGAATTCTTTTGTAACAACATGAATGTTGGTTAACTGGAAAATATGTATGTGAGTTACTAAATTAGAAGCTAGACTAATTACCGCGAAAATTGGTAAAAGGAAAACTAGCTTAATTTATCTAGTTGGTTTACTTTAACCTTTAAAGGTGCTACATACCAGTATGGGGATGGTAGACCTGTTAAGGAAGAAATTGCATACCCAATTTTTCAAGTTAATAACTTTGATGGATAACCCATCATTCATAGAGTAGAATACACCTTTTAGTACCTTAGTAATGATTACGTATGGTTCTTTAAAGGTGTAGGAAAGTAAAAAGCAAGCAAGTTGTTTTCACTGGTTATGCAACACTTACAATGTTGTCAGATTAAGTGGGAGCATTTGTGTTGCATTACTGAATAAGAAGTTGTTTAAACGATTTCTAATTCAGTGGGAGCTACAAGCTTTGTTTCCTGTGTAGTAACCCATATTATCTTCAAAGATAATTACTTTCCAATTGTAGGCACTTATGTTTTTTTTTAAGGATTGCATGTGCGTTTCCTTACAAATCAATATAGTCCTATATCTACTAGTTATATCTATGACACAAATCATTTTAATCAAATAAACGAACGTGTATCGTGTTGTTTATCTATTACATGATGTTGTTCCGTGCACAAGTGGGAGAAATCTTTATTGTGTGCAAGGTACAACACATATAAATATGATTTAAATGAATTCTCTTGACTGTAAAGTAAGAGAATAACGTTATAATAGGAAATATACATTTAAATATGTATGATTGCCCTATTAAGAACATGTGTCAAGATGATAACAAAGACTACTTTATTTTCAATATTTATGTCATTCAATATTTAAGAAACACTTGTAGTTACAATTTATGTTACGTGAGAACGTGAACTAGATTATAGCCCAAGGTAAAATATCCACGTGTTGTGAGAACGAGCATGGATGATTTTGCAGTTTCTTACGTTGAATTTTCATGGAATGACATAATTAAATGAAGTAATCTAATACTACTTTGAATTTAAGTATTCGTTGAATGACTTAAATATATGTAGTAAGTATTAACTTGAAATATTAATTGAAACCTGAGGTGGTGTTCATAATTACTTTAATTATAAATGTTTATGATTTTGTAAAGTCACAAACATGAAGTCTTTTAATACAAGACTTAGAATATAAAGTAAGACGTTAACTTGCTATGTTTTAAGACATATGCATGAAGTCAATGAGTTGATCAATGACTTATAACGTATAGTGGGATTATAACTGGTATGTCTTTTGACTTGGTCAAGAATATTTGTGTTATAATACATGCAATTGACTTGGTAATTCTATTGTACCATTAAGTTTTACTTTGTTGGTAAATAGGTAAGCCAAAGAGTAGATGGTTATCTAAAATATTGTTAGATTATCTTACAATATTAATTCTAATGAAATACCATAGTTTTATGGTATGTTCAGTTAGAAGAATCAAAATCTATTGGCATGTTTGATTCAAGATAACTATAGTTTCTTCCAAAAGTTATCAAGGTTAGTAGATTGAGTATGGATTGAATATACTCAATAAGACTCCAACCTAGAAGATTAATAAGACACCATTTGTTTATGGAATGTGATGAATCACATTAAGTCTTGTAAATGAAGTTCTGAATTTGTTAAACTACTTGTATAGTGAGTTGTAACAAACTGATGTCAGGAACTATCAATGTGTTTTGTAATATCCTAAAAGAGAACAATGTATTGTTGCTCTACTTGCTAAACTATTTAAAGGTAATCTTTAAATTTTTAAAGGCAAGTGGGAGTTTTGGTTAGATCTTGAAAGATTGAATTACAAAATACATAATCTTCTAAAATACACTAGCAAATATCATGATGAGGTTAAACATGTAAATGATAGACCTCAATATGATGGAATTGTAGTTCATAGATCCGAAAGGATATCTCAGATATTTAATATGCTGAGGAATATGAGTTACAGGATCATGGTAAGCCTGTTAATCATAATGATGAATTTATCAAATATTGAATTGTGGTAAATCAATCATACTATGAATGTTGAGATGCTGTCCATAAAGATAATCAACTTTAGATACTTGGTTTATCTTAATAATGAATATGAGTTTCTTCAAAGGATGGAAACCCTAGTGGTTTAAATCTTTATGTAGAAATCATATGGACAATATTGTACATATATTTAATGCATGTCTAGTGATAATAATATTAATCATATTTAAGCAATTAACTATGATTGAATATTCTTTACTAGATACATTAAATAGAAGTATAAAGATTATAATTGTCATACTTAGTTTCATTGATATGAAATTTTGACAATGAATGTCATAACTCTTTGTTGTGGAATTACTTTTGCGAGGACGATGAGTAAACAAAGGAGTTTTATGAATTCAAATAATCTTTGAATACGTACAAACTGCAAGAATCCATGTATGGATATATGCAAGCATCTAGGAGATGATTCTTATGTTTAAAATTAAATCCATGTTTGATTTAATAATTAAAATAAGATAGCTCGCAAGTATTTCTGAAAGCTAGTGGGAGTATTATTTTTTTTAAATCTTATATGTTGTATGGGCAACTACATTCCACCTAAATTAAGTTTTAGTTGAGAATGAAACTTCGTTTGTAAGATTTGGAAAATAAAATATATAACCTTGGAATATATATATGTTTATAAACATATGCGGTAAATAAATGAGTCTAATAGAACATGATGAGTACATATCTTTGACAAGATAGTATATGAATGAGATCTTAAAGTCTAACTTGAAGATTCATCATGAACATCATGTTGTGTATGAGGTTGTTGTATCATGCTTGATTACAAGATGATTTATCAATATTGTAATATTTATGTTTGGATTTAGAATTGCATTCCACAGCCTGGAGTTGCTCCCAGATTCTATACAACAAATTGTTGTAATTGTCATAGTCAACAAACTTGAGGTTTGTATGACACCAAACAAATAAATATTCAAAGTTTACGGATGTTTAAAGAGCATATTGTTGTACACAATGATGCTGGTATAATTGAGATGACACTCAATTCTAGTCATGGTATCCTTGATAATGACCATGTTGACTAGTTATGCTCAACTAAGAGCATAGTTGCATTATACATTAAAGAATAAAGAATACTTTAAAACTTTAAAGTTTTGAAAGATGATTGTCATAAAAGGGTGGTTCAGGATATCACGCACCTTATGGAATGATATGACAATATCAAGATATGTGTAAACACATACAAGAAATTCAATTATTGAATTTTTGAAATAAGTATTCTCAAAATTCTTGTAGATCAAAGTTAGTTGAAATTATGCCTTGTCAACAAGTATGAGTTACATGACTTGTGGCAAAATTCATTAACTGAGAATTATCATGCATTGATCTATTTAGTATTTGGATAAAGGATGTTAAACAATTATTATTTATAATGAATTAAAGTACGGTATACGTTTAATTTCATTTATAATATTGTGTCCTATATTTGCATGTTTAAATCCATGAATAACTTAAGTTGTTCTAAAATAGTCCGTTGTCGATCAATAACATGGGAATGATATTGAATTAAGACAAATCTGAGTATTAGTTAGAATATACTTGAAAGTATATTGATGTGTAGCATGACTAATTTCAGATGATATTCAATGAATTGAGTATAGGACTTATCCCACTCACATGATGATACTTTATGGATCTTTGTCATTAAGTATATCATGGATATTTATCCTCTGACTTGAGATACAAGAGATATGTCATGGATGTAGTGCATTTTTGTGAAGCAATCTAACGCTACACGTAACTGGTAGTTATAAGGATTGTTTTCAGAAGTGTTGCGAAATTTATAAATCCTGCTTGTAGTCAAAATGGGATTTGTTTCCTTCAAATTTATTTTGAAGTATAATACTACTGGGCCCCTCGTAGGGTTGTTAAGATGTTTGCATGGCCATGCCCAAGGTCTTCTGGAATATGTTCAGAAGAATTGGTAATCTTAATCAATCACATAAAGCGAGAAACAGAATAGTTAATTAAGAAATGAGTGAGATCCATATTCTTATTAACATGGTATTAGAAACAAAAGGATGAATATGATGATGAATCATCAAACTTGGTTTTTCTCCAGAAAACCATACACGAGTTGTACCGGGGGTATTGGCGTGTTGCTAGACGCTAACCAATGTCATTTCACGTTTTGTAAACATATCCAAGTGGGAGCTGTTGGAAATGTATATATTTACAAACATGTGAATGTCCGGATTCGAACTCGTGACCACGGGATTGCACACATTAGCGAATGAGAATTAAAGTTAATAATTAATGTTTATGTTTACGATTAATTATTACACATTAAGTCCGGTTAACGATCGTTAAGTATTTAACGGAAAAATGACTAACGACCGTTAAATGGAAAAGAGAAGGACTAGAAATGGAAACTTGGAAAAGTTATGGAATGGGCTTTGGGCTTGCTTTGGTGGCCGGCCATAGGGGCTTAGAAAAGCCTAATCCTCTAACTTGTTCCCTAAGTTTACCTACTAGTATATATAGAGGGGTAGGTTCTAGGGTTTCATACACACTTGTGCATTGAATTAACCTAGATCTCCTCTCTTCTCTTTCTTTTGCATAGCTTGGCCGAAAACCCCATTTGTTAGGGAGTTCGGTTTTGTTTTTGCATATACGAGGGCTTGTGTTAGATCTAGCAATCGCTTGATTCGTTGGTTAATTCGTGTGTACAAGAACGTGGTTGTAAGACATTATTCTTACACCATTTAGTACTTCTTTGGTTTGCTTTGCTCGAGGGTGGTTTTGCTTTGCTCAAGAGATTTGATATTCGCAAGAGGTACGTTACGCATACTTTCAGTTAATTAATTTATTTGTTATGATCTTAAGTCTTCCGCTGTGTACTCTTGATGTCTTTATGTTTTATTTTATTTTATATATCATAAACTTAACAGAAACCAGGTTTGCGCTTATGATAGTGGACAGTGCAACTGCCCTCTATAGAACTGATTTTTCTGGGAGAGGTGAGCTGTCAGCGCGACAGATGCATCTTGTAAAGTTTTTTAGGAGCCTTCGAAAGTTATCAGTTTGAAAAGCTTGTCAAGATCCATTGTTTCAGAATTCTGTTCCAAATTTGGTTCTGTATTGTCAACGTGTCATAGTATGAAATACATTGTGGAAAATAGCTTTAAACCGTTTTGATCTTTAGTTTTTTTTGACTTTTTTTATCTCGAAAACGCATCAGAAAGGAAGAGTGATTAATTGTACAACAGAATACTTGATAAAGATTTGACATCAATGAAGAATTTTTCATTTGACAGTAAAAAAAAAACTCCATTAAAGGTTTGATGTTCTAGCTTTTGTTCAAGTAACCTTGTTGGGATTTGGGTCGGGTTATTGAGTTCAGGTAGGATTTGGGTCGGGTTATCGAGTTTATCGGGGTCGGGTCGGGTTTTGATTTTTTCAAAATGACCCGCAACCCGACCCGATTTATAATCGGGTTATCAGGTTCGGGTAAGATTCATGTCGGGGTGTGTCGGGTCGGATGATTCGGGTTATCGGGTACAAAGTAATACTCCGTCCCTAAATAAATGTCCGGTGTTGACTTTTAAAGTCTTTTCTTTTCAACTTTGACCTTAAATTATTCCATTTGTGTTATGTAATACTTAATGAAAATTATACCAATGAAAATACATTTAAAACACAATCCATTTATATATTTTGCAACAAATATTGCATATCATAATTAAAATAATTTAAGGTCAAATTTAAAAAGGGAAGACTTTAAAAGTCAATAGTGGACACTCATTTAGGGACGGAAGGAGTACTACCTTTTGTGTTTGGACCAGTTTGTTATACCTTTTGTGTTTGGACCAGTTTGTTAGTCAACTTAATAATTCCATCTTGTGTTTGGACCAGTTTAGATTTGTACAAATTAATAACTTGATTATTTCACGTTAATTTCGTCATTATAAAGTTAAACATTACTAACATATGACCCACAAAATAGAATAGTTGTTTTTTACTAGTCAATTATATACGATCACAATATTTAAGTGATATATCATATATGGAATGGAATGTAACCAAGATGACAATAAACAATGAAGTACCAAACTCATTAACTTGCTGAAATTTGTAATTTTTTTTAAAACACAATAGCTCAGGAATACACCATTGCCAACAAAAAAGTGTTATTACAAGTTGCCATTGGTTGGGACCTTGTGTTAAATTTTGGGTTGGTAATCTGTAGCAAACATATCATTCTATCAATTGCTAATGGCTTTCAAGTTGTGGCTTATTGCAGGATTGATTACAAGGGTTTAACCTGGACAAAAGATTAAAGATTTCAAGTTCCAAGAATCTCATTCCTGCTGAAGCCTTTCCTCGTTCCTGCTGATGTGTTACTTCTAGCCGTTAGAGGGGTCTTAGTGAAACTTAATCTCCTATTTAATAAGTCCCCTTATCTAGGGTTAGACACACTTGAGTGTGCAGTCTTTTGTATCACTCTCTTCTCTTCTCTTAGATCATTTCACTGATCTTGTCTTGTCTTTACATTCATATGATTATTGTCTCATTGACATTAATCTAATCTTGTAACATTTGGATACTATTAATCTAAGCTGACTATTGCAGCTTAGATCTGAATAAAGGTTCTGTTGTTTATCTACTGTTGCCTATACTCTCGTACATGGTATCAGAGCTTCAGGCTCATTGATTCTCTTTGGCAACTATTGGTGGTTTGGGGTTATTGCTATTGGCGTAATCACTGGTTATCTTCTACTTACAATTAGCCCTAGACTAAGTGAATCTAGGGTAATTGTGATTTGTTCTTCCGCTGCATATTTCTCTGTAAGTCTATATCTTGTCTATTCTTCAAACATACAGTACTTAAGTCTTTGTGGGTGCAAACGGGTACACTAACATCTTGATCTGCCACCTTTGAGTGGTACGAATACCTGCTCTGGTTTACCCTAGTCCACAGGCTTGGTGCTTGTTGTTTCTTAAATTCAAAGTCTTACTTATCTATCTATTTGGTCTTATTATTATCTCTGTCTGTTTTATTTTTCTGTCTTAACTGTCTTTATTATGGTTGATGGTGATAGTGCTGGTGGTGGTGGTTCCACTGAGAAAGGCTTATCCTTTGGGGATGCTTTGTACTTACACCCTAATAACACTAATGGGACTCCCATTATTTCTATCAAACTCACAGGAACTGAAAATTATAAAATATGGAATATGGCCATGACCTTTGCCTTAAGGAACCATAATAAGTTAGGGTTTATTGATGGTACTTGCATAAGAAACGATTCAAACCCTAATCTTGCTAATCAATGGGATACTTGTAACTCAGTTGTGGTTACTTGGATTCTTAATTCTCTCAGCCCTGAATTATTTGCTGGGGCTATCTATGCCAAAACTGCTTATGAAATGTGGAATGATCTTAAAGATACTTATGATAAGGTTGATGGTTCAGCTATTTTCAATTTGCATAAAAATATAAACTCTCTTAGTCAAAGTGGGTCCTCTCTTGCTGATTACTACAACAATCTTAACTCTTTATGGAAACAATTTGATTGTATGATTAGCTTGCCTCCTTGCACTTGTGAGGCTGCAAAACATTTTGAAAAACATAATCAGCTAATCAAGTTAATGCAATTTCTTATGGGTCTTGATGACTCCTATGTTCCCATCAGAAGCAATATTTTAACCAGAGACCCTTTACCTAATGTCAAAACTGCCTTCTCTGTTGTCTCTGGAGAAGAGTCTCACAGAAATGTATCATCTGGGAATAGCTCTGCTAAACCCAATGCTACAGCTTTTGCTGCAAAAACTTCTGATGGTGGAAAATTCTTTGATAATAAAAGAAGTTTTAACAACAAAGTTTATGGTCATAATACTGGTAACAGCTCCAATAGCAGAGGACCAAACATGAACCTCAAATGTACCAATTGTAAAAAACCTGGTCACACCATTGATAGATGTTATGATCTTGTTGGCTATCCTGCTGGATATGCTAAAAGAAATTTTAATGGTAAACCTTTCAGCAGTAACAATGTTTCTGCTGAAACCAATCTTGTCACTGATAATAGTGCCAGCAACTCTCCTGTCTCCTTGTCTAATGAACAGCTCTCAAGACTTATGAGTCTTCTCAATGACAAAAATGTGTCATCTGCTAATGCCAACTTGGCAGGTAAAAATTTTTCAGGAACCTTCTTTAATAGCAGTGTCAAGTTTAATATAAACTTCAACAAGTTTTTTAACAACAACACTAAGACATTATCTGGAAACATCAGTCTTGGTTGGATTGTTGATTCTGGTGCAAATCAGCACATGACTGTGACTGAAATTTTTTTAATCAATGTTGTTAACATTTCAAATCTTGGCTTAACTGTTGGACATCCCAACGGTACTCAGGCCTTAATTACAAAAATTGGTGATTTAAAGATCAATAATGATTTAACTCTCTTTGATGTACTTGTTGTTCCTGAGTACAATGTTAGTTTGCTGTCTGTTCATAAAATTGCTAGAGACAATAAGATGTTTGTCGGGTTTAATGAATCTAATTGCTATATACAGGATTTACATCAAAAAAGGATTGTGGGGATTGGTAAACAACACAATGGGTTATATATGTTTGATATTGATTCTTCATGTAAGATTATTTCTAATAATTGCATATCTGTTTGTCATGTTTCAAAAAATCTTTGGCATCAAAGACTTGGTCATCCCTCTGACCAAGTCCTACACATACTTAAACCCACTCTTAAATTTGATAGTACATCTGAAACTGATCATCTCTGTGATACTTGTAATAAAGCTAAACAAACCAGGGAACCATTCCCTCTAAGTGAACATAAATCAACTAAAATTGGTCAACTTGTCCATCTTGATGTATGGGGACCATATAAAGTCACTAGCAGAGATGGTTACAAATATTTTTTAACTGTTGTTGATGACTATTCCAGGGCAGTGTGGGTTTATATGCTTAAGGGGAAGGATGATGTTTATGTTTCCATTGTTAACTTTACTCACATGCTATCAAATCAATTTGAACACAATGTCAAAATCTTTAGAAGTGATAATGGGACAGAATTTGTCAATAATAAACTTCAAGTTTTTTTCCATGAAAAAGGAATTTTACATCAAACCTCTTGTGTCTATACACCACAACAAAATGGTATTGCAGAAAGGAAACATAGGCATCTCCTTAATGTAGCTAGATCCCTCATGTTTCAGGGGGAATTACCTCTAAATCTTTGGTCTGAATGTGTTCTAACTGCTGCCTATGTCATAAACAGGTTGCCCTCTTCAGTTCTGTCTGGCAAGTCCCCGTTCTTCCTTGTGTATGGGCATGACCCTTCACTCTCTCTCCTTAGAGTCTTTGGCTGCTTATGCTATGCCACCATTCTCAACATCTCTGATAAATTTGGTAGTAGGTCTGAAAAAAGTGTCTTTATTGGTTACTCAAATGGGAAAAAAGGCTATAAACTCTTGAGCCTTGAAACAAAAAATATCTTTTACTCCAGAGATGTCAAATTTTATGAAACTGTTTTTCCCTTCAAAATGAAAAATTCTGTGTCAAAACCTTTTGTTGAAACCTTTGTACCAAAAGATTTAAATCACAAAAATTTCTTTGACTCACAAATAAGTCCCAATGATGAAGGGAGAGTGACATCCTATGATGATGGCACAGTGGTAAGTCATCCCACTAGGATTGACGAACCAGTTGCAACATCTATAGATGATAATACACACCCTGAGGGCAACATATCACATGATTCACATTCTGCTGATGCAGTTTCTGATCCTGCTGATACAACACCTGATTATGCTGAACAAGAAAGAGGCTTGCCAGCCATTACTACTAGAAGGTCAACCAGAGTTTCCAAATTGCCCAGTAATCTTAATGACTTTATTATAGAAGGAAAAGTCAAATATGGTGTTGAAAAGGTTGTTAATTACTCCAACCTTAACAAAGATAATTACTGCTTTGCATCTAGTCTTAATAAAAGTATTGAACCTACCTGTTATGAAGAAGCTATCCATGATAGTAATTGGGTTGATGCTATGAATTCTGAAATTGAGGCCTTAAATGAAAACCATGCTTGGGATATAACTGATCTACCTCCTAATAGAATTCCTATTGGCTACAAATGGATATTTAAAATCAAATATAAAGCCAATGGTGAAGTTGATAGATACAAGGCTAGACTAGTTGTTAAAGGCTATAACCAAAGGGAAGGAATAAACTATGATGAAACTTTTTCTCCTGTTGTAAAAATGTCTACTGTCAGGTGTCTTATTGCCTTAGCCGTAAAAAACAAATGGCCTCTTTTTCAACTTGATGTTAATAATGCTTTCTTGTATGGAGATCTTGATGAGGATATCTATATGACCATTCCCAAAGGGTTCTGTAATGAGAACAATAAGAATAAAGTTTGTAAACTTGTCAAATCCCTATATGGCTTAAAACAAGCTCCCAGGAAATGGAATGAAAAACTTGTCAGTGTCTTAAAAGAAAATAACTTTGTTCAATCTGTTAATGATCACTCTTTGTTCACCAAAACAGAGAATAACAAGTTTATTGCTCTGCTTGTTTATGTGGATGATATTGTCCTTACTGGAAATTGTACTGATGAGATAAACCGATTCAAAGAGTTCCTAAAAACAAAGTTTCATATTAAAGACTTGGGAAATCTAAAATACTTTCTTGGCATTGAGGTTCTAAAAACTGGGAATGACATTTGTCTCTCCCAAAGAAAATATTGTCTTGAACTCCTCAAAGAATTTGGTCTCCTTGGGTGCAAACCTGTGTCCACTCCTATGGAACCCAACTCTGTCCTTCCATACATTCCCACTACTGATGACCCCTTGCTTGTCAACATCACTGGTTATCAGAAGTTACTTGGGAAACTTATCTATCTCACCCATACAAGACCTGACATCTCATACTCAGTTCATTGTCTGGCACAATATATGCATTCTCCTTTAAAGTCTCATCTGGAATGTGCCCTCAATGTTCTGAGATATCTAAAAGGAGCTCCAGGAAAAGGTCTAAGGTACAATTTCAGCAACTCTGAAAATCATCTTGAAGGATATAGTGATGCTGATTGGGCCAAATGCAAGAAAACCAGAAAATCTGTCACAGGTTATTGTGTTTTCTTTAATGATTGTTTAATCTCATGGAAAAGTAAAAAACAAAACACTCTTTCAAAATCTTCAACAGAAGCAGAATATAGATCTATGTCTACTGCTGCCTGTGAAATCATTTGGATTCAAAAAATCCTAAAAGAACTAAAAGTTGATATCAATCTTCCTGTTGATCTTTTTTGTGATAACAAATCTGCTTTACAACTTGCTGTCAACCCTGTTTTCCATGAAAGATCAAAACACTTTGAAATTGATGTTCACTTCATCAGGGAAAAAATTGCTAGAGGTGTTATAAATGCTAAAAAGATTGGCTCTTCAAACCAAACTGCAGACATACTCACAAAGAACCTCCCTGTCTATCAGCATAAATTTTTGTGTGAAAAATTGATATTGTTTGATATGTTTGCTCATCAGATTAAGGGGGAATGTTAAATTTTGGGTTGGTAATCTGTAGCAAACATATCATTCTATCAATTGCTAATGGCTTTCAAGTTGTGGCTTATTGCAGGATTGATTACAGGGGTTTAACCTGGACAAAAGATTAAAGATTTCAAGTTCCAAGAATCTCATTCCTGCTGAAGCCTTTCCTCGTTCCTGCTGATGTGTTACTTCTAGCCGTTAGAGGGGTCTTAGTGAAACTTAATCTCCTATTTAATAAGTCCCCTTATCTAGGGTTAGACACACTTGAGTGTGCAGTCTTTTGTATCACTCTCTTCTCTTCTCTTAGATCATTTCACTGATCTTGTCTTGTCTTTACATTCATATGATTATTGTCTCATTGACATTAATCTAATCTTGTAACATTTGGATACTATTAATCTAAGCTGACTATTGCAGCTTAGATCTGAATAAAGGTTCTGTTGTTTATCTACTGTTGCCTATACTCTCGTACACCTTGGATTCAGGAATTGAAAAACAATCTATCTACAAACCAAAGTCTCCTCTTTTGCTAAATATAACAGCATGATACAAACTTGGGTTACTTTAAAATGATTTTTCATTCTATTTTTTGGCAAAAGAATGGTATACATTTGAGTTGCAGCCACATTATGTACAAATCCACCATGCTTTCCGGTGTGAAACTTATCTACCTTGGGTTTATATATTGGTCTTTGCTTCCATTTGGACAATACATTGCTGAAATTTGCAGCATGAAACTTAGTACAAAACATATCAAGGGCAACTCATTTTTAGGGCAACTCGTGTCTAAGTTTGACATGTGTCCTTAAACAATCGAATAAAGATTAATCAACCTATAATAATTGGACACTTGTTGGCTTGTGGTTACGTTGTACAAGTTGCTCAATCACCCGTTCTATTTTGGACTTTTGAAAATAATAATAAGTCTAGAAAGTGATCATTCGTGAGGCTACTCGTCTATTTTAGTAATTTTCCCTTTTGTTAAAAAAAGCTTTGTAGCTTGCAAGAGGCTCGGGCTTTTTAACCTATTCACTCAAAATGGCTAATTTGAGCCATTTTTTGTTTATTAGTCTTAAAAACAAAAGTTTTGCTACAAATGTAAATCGGTCGAAAGTCGTTTCAAGCTAGTGTGATAACACAGTTTTTTTATAATTTAGTTGGCCATAACTTTTTAGTGAATTAATATTGTTTTCTGATCAAAGATGCTCGAACCATATTAAAATAATTGTGCGCACAAACAACACCACATACAGAGCCCGCCAAAGGCAAATATTGTAATCTTCAAAGATAAGTGATTAGATAATTAAAAATAAAACTTAGCTGTTACTAAATAATTTGCAAAAAAATTATTAAACCAAGTAAAACTTTAACTGACATAAGCCTTTTTTATAGTTTTCTAAATGAGTTTAAAGAAAGAGCTTGCATAAATACTTTTATAAATTACGCCAAATCTTTCCCAAAAACAATTTTCATAAAATATTAAACTAGATTTTAGAACCCCCTTTACAAACATGAAAAGGAATTAATTAACAAAAAAGCCACGTACAAACTTTATTATCTTTTCCACTTTGCAAAAATCGATTTCACTGTACTAGAAAACTAATGGCTAGTTTGGTTTATGGGTTTGAGTGGGTATAGATTGATTGAAAGTGTAAATTTATTGTTTGGTAAGAATTTAGATTTCTGACACATGGGTGTGGAATGGAAAATTCAATCCGGACTTAATTGGGTGGTTTGAATAGATTCCCACTATATTTTATTCAACAAATATTGTGCACCACATGATTTATTATGTATTCTTGTTTTTTGATTTTTTTTATTAAGATTGAGTGGGATTTTTAGTATTTTTTATTTAAAATATATTATAAAATATATTTTAATAAATATAATTTCTCTCCCCTAAGTCTACCTCAAATCCAAATCACATACCAAATCCAAATCCCAATCCAACCCCACTTATAACCAAACAGGCCCTAAAACAATGTACGTCAATCTTCATAAAAATAAAAACATGACTTGATTATGGCATGAAAACAAAGCATAAGTCACATCATCAAGTACCCTATTTCTTCTCGTATTGTTCCATGGACGTATTATTAAACTTCTTGAAATTGTTCATGATTTAAGACGTGTCAAGAGAGTTGTCGTCAAATGAAATTTCTTACAAGAATAGAGAGGTGATATATTGATGCGCACATCATAAAATCAAATTAGTAATGCATATAATACAACACCAAATATGCATATTTGTTATGTGCATATCATTTATTGCGGTGTGCATATCACCTCCCTTTACAAAATTGATTACAACATTGTTAACAATTATTACAAGATTCTCGCAATTTCAAAGGCAATTCGTAGACAAATATGCAATGAATTTTGAAAAAATGCACCTAAACATTGTATTTCATAACAATAATCGATTTTGGATAGATTGCAAAATCTAATTTTGTTAAAAAGGATTTGTAGCTTGTAAGAGGCTTTTGGACTTTTTAACCCATTCACTCAACTTGCTAATTTGAGTCATTTTTGTTTCATTAGTGTTAAAAACAAAAGTTTTGCTAAAAATGTAAACTGGTGAGAAGTCGTCTCAAGTATACATTAATGCATATGGACTCCTAAGTCGTGCTATTTTAAAGTTTTAGACTATTAGTATGATAACACAATTTTTTACTAATTCAGTTGGTCATAACTTTTTAGTGAATTAATATTGTTTTCTGTACACAAACACCATTATATACAGAGCCAGGCAAAGGCAAACATTGTAATCTTCAAAGATTAGAGAATTAAAATTAAAATGTAAATAATTTGGAAAATAATAATCAATCGATAAAACTTTAACTAACATTGTATGTTATTTTTAATAGTTTTTGAAAGCATATTGAAAAAAGAAATTGCGTAAATACTTTTAAAATTACGCAAAGTCTTTCACAATCCCACTTTAAAAAATATTAAACTAGACATTTGAACACTTCTACAAACATGAAAAGTGATTAATGACCAAAAAAGCCACAAACAAAAATGATTCTTTCATACTTTGAAGTCCCACTTTATAGTTGATTTTATCTTGCCATTTGTTTCATGAGGGCAATGTGGGATAGATGCAAACTTCCTATGCTTGTCAAGTTGCGAATTACTAGAATCAAACTAACTAGTCATGCAACCTATAGCTACTGACTCATCAACCTATAGCTACTGACCAACACATTTTTATCTTATATCTATTTTGTGCTACTTTACTTAGAATGAATAGTGAATATACGTAACAAACTTTCTAAAATTAATCGATATACGTAACATACTTATTTTATTGTCAACATACGTAATATATTTTAAATACTTACTAATGTACGTAATATTGTCATACTACCACTTATAAAATTTACAGTTTTGATCCTTGTCGTTTGCGTTGACTTCCACCGTTAGTCCTTTGATATTTTTCACTTAGAAAAGTTATAGTAATGGTCCCTCGACTTTTTCATTGACTTTTACCGTTAGTCCCTTGACATTTTTTCACCTAATAAATGTATATTTTTTCCGTTTTTATCTGTTTTTGTCAATTTTTAAACGTTTTCATCCGTTTTTACATGCTTTCGTCCGTTTTTTACTTTTTCGTACGTTTTTATCTGCCTTTATACGTTTTTGTCCATTTTTATACGTTTTTGTTTGTTTTTATACGTTTATATCCGTTTTATCTGTTTTATGCGTTTTGGTCCGTTTTTATACGTTTTCATCCGTTTTCATTTGGTTTTATACGTTTTTATCCATTTTTTAACCGCTTACATATCTTTTATCTGGTTTATGCGTTTTTGTCCATATTTATATGTTTTTGTCAATTTTTATACGTTTTCATCCGTTTTATATGCTTTCGTCCGTTTTTCTTATGTTTTTATCCATGTTCATTCTTTTTTATATGTTTTTTTCTGTTTTTAAACGTGTTATCCGTTTTTATGCGTTTTGTCCGTTTTTGTCCGTTTTTATACGTTTTGTCCGTTTTTATATGTTTTTGTCCGTTTTTCTTACATTTTTATCCGTTATTATACGTTTTTTTCCTTCCAGTTTTACACGTTTTCATCTGTTTTTGTATATATAAAAACGGACAAAAACATATAAAATGTAAGAAGACGTATAAAAACAGATAAAATGTAAGAAAACGTATAAAAATAGATAAAAACGCAAAAAAATGGACTTAAACATATCAAAATGGACGAAAACGTACAAAAATTGATAAAATAGATAAAAACGTACAAAATGGATGAAAACATATAAAGACGTATAAAACGTAAGAAAAACGGACGAACGCATATTAAAACGGAGAAAGACGGATAAAAGCGTAGGAAAGTGTAAGAAAAACGGACGAAAGCGTATAAAACGCAAAAGAACGAATATAAACGGATAAAAACATATGAAATACATACAAAAACGGACAAAAACGGACAAAAACGTATGAATACGGACAAAAATGTATAAAAACATATGAGAACGCATAAAAACAAAAAAAACGTATATAAACGGACAAAAAAGGATAAAAACGGCCGAAAAAACGCATAAAACTGCCGAAAACCTAAGCAAAATGGACGAAAGCGTATAAAGCGGATGAAAACGCTTAAAACCGGATGAATAGGCATAAAACGGACAAAAACGTATTTAAACGGTCAAAAACGCATAAAAAGGGATAAAAACGTATAAATACATATAAAAACGTATGAAAAAATGTTAAGGGACTAACGTTAAAAGTCAACGCAAAAGTTAAAGGACCATTACTCTAACTTTTTAAGTGAAAAAATGTCAATGGACTAATGGTGGAAGTCAATGCAAACGATAAGGATCAAAACTGTAACTTTTATAAGTGGTAGTATGACAATATTACGTACATTAGTAAATTTTTAAAAGTATATTACGTATGTTGACAATAAAATAAGTATGTTACGTATATCGGTTAATTTGAGAAAGTTTGTTACGTATATTCAGCTTTCACCTCTTTACTTACCAGTTATCAAGACATATATATAACAAGTGAGCAATTTGTTAAGAGATTCAATAAAATAAATTAAAGAAACATAGTCTTGTGTATGGGCAAATCCGAACTTCCATTTTCATCTTCTTTAGTTAAGAGAGTAACTCATTTGGATTTATAAATATGAGTTTCAAATTGTCGATCACACACGTTACAAAACAAAACATGTAGTCAAACTTAATACAGTAAGAATCATATGTCATGGCTACTATCGTGATCATCTAGATTCGAAACTAAACTTGATCGCTCTTTTACCTTTGTAATGTCTAATAAAATTTTAAAAGAGAAATATTAGTCATTGTGCAGGTAACTACACTGTCACAGTATGTAAATGGTATGCTGTGATATGCATCCATCCATCCCCTGTAAGTTAGGGGATATGCATTTTTGTTTTGTGTCTTGAGTAGTTTGGGGTTTGTCCCATGGCGTATCTTTTGTCTATTTTAACAATCTTGTTAAGACTTTTCGTAGGTTTTAGTTTTCGTACTTTTCGTAGGATTTAGTATTACTCTGAGTTTTTCTTAGATCACATCTTATTATGTCTCTGAGTATAGATTCTTAGGTTTGTGTTGATTGAATGATAGCTATTGACTAACACGTTTGCTAGATAATTTCCTATGAATTGCACAATGCTTGCCAAGGTGCGAAATTTTTAGTATCAAAACTAACGAGTCATGAAAATAGCTATTGACTAACATAAATGATGTAAATAAAAACATATCAACAATGCTTGAGTCGGTCCAAGGAAGATGATTGTCCTAAGTGAAGCTGCCCAAGAAATCCACGAATGTCTCCATGGATAGATTTCACTTTTTGTAGTGAAGTTCGAATTCATTAATAGATATTTTTATATCGGAGTAAAAACTATATATTCCTTGTGAAATACGGTTACCCAAATTATTTCATAACTTTCTCTATGATACAAAGTTTAAGCCAACATCCTCTTTTAATGTAATATTATATCCTTGTTTAAAAAGGGAAAGAAAACAACAAACATTGATGTTAGTAATGGGGAATGTGAATAAAATTGAAGGCTATCGAACTCGAAGATCATCCATATAATGTTTTAATCTTTCGACATTACCATGGAGTTGAGATCAATATAGATCTCATATTTACCATAGATCCAATAAACCACAATTCATTTTTAATCAAAGTTAATAAAAAACCGTTTTCCATTTTTTTTTCCCAACATATCTTGCAAACGGTAAATCTTCAAACTATAAAAAATACACCATCGCGACGAGAATTAAATTATCTTTCTATTAATATGCACTTTTCTATATTTTCGACAATTTTTTTTTTCAAAAATTTCGCCTAGAAAAATCATATATGATTTATAAAATCATATATGATTTATAAAATCATATATGATTTTCAAAAATCATATATGATTTGTAAAAATTGAATCATATATGATTTTTCTGGGCCGAAATTTTGAAAAAAAAATCGTTAAAAATATATAGTAGTGCATATCTATAGAAAGATAATTTAATTCTCGTCGCGATGGTATGATTTTTATCGTGTAACAATTAACGGTTTGCGAGATATTTAATTTTTAAAAAAAGGGTGAAAGTTTATTTTTAAAAAAAATGAATGACTATTATTGGTTCATTATATCTATGGTAAATTTGAAATCTATATTAAACTTTTGCCTACCAGTGATATTGTCAAAAGTTAGAAATTATGTTTAAACTTGCAAGATTCTGTAAATATTTAAATTGTAGTAGTAATTCCCGTGATTTTGGGTATAAGTTAGGGTAGTTTTATGGTAATAGTGTCTGTAGAAAAGCCTTGCATACAAAGTCACTCGATTTTATGTCAATAACGACATTCTCTCTATACAAAAACGTATTACAAGATATATTGATCGAGTTGTTTCAGCATCAAAAGTGCTTGATCGACTGAAATGTTGAATATTGTTTCTTTGTCATACATTTTTACTTGTTATTGAACAAACATTCGTAACAACTAAACATCTTACACTTTGGGATAAGTCACAAGTGTGGATAAAATGATCATCATCTATACTAAAGTATCTCATAGTGTATAAACTAAAACTTGATACATTATGTAAATGGTAATTCAAAAGTAACTCCCAATGTCGTCTTTCACGGGTTATGGGTACCCAATACCGTTTCCGGTGTTTGGGGAGGTTAAGATGTAGACAGCCTTACCCCTACCTAAGTTAGAGAGGCTGCTTCCAGTTCTACTAATGGTAGAAAGGACTTACGGCCTTTTGTAGGGAGTGAGGATCGAACCCCTGACCTCTCGGTTGAGAGGCAAGGGGTTTTCCAACTGATCCAACCTTACTTGCTTTTGTAAATGGTAATTCAGTATGAGCTAAAATGGTGTGTTGTTGAGAGGTAAGGGGACCAAGGAAAAAAAAAGTAAAGTAAAGTAACTCTCAATACCGTTTTTCACGGGTTATGGGTCCTAGTATCGTCTTCCACGGTGTATGAGGGAGGTTAAGACGTAGACAGCCATACATCTACCTAAAGTAGAGAGGCTGCTTCCAGTTCTAAAAAAAAAAAAAACCTCCGGCCTTACAAGGAGTGAGGATCGAACCCTTGACCTTTGTCTCCAAAGGCAAGGGGACCAAGGAATTGGTATATATATATAGTTTTTGGATGATTGGTTGAAATGTTTCAAAAGTGATATTCATATTTGTCTCAAACCAAAAGGGCAACCTAGTATCATAATTTATACGCATAATCATTTGATTCCAACACAAACACTACCTAAAAGATGTTTAGCATAAATTAAACGTATTTTGAATATTCAAGCCGTAACTAGTAGAATGAACATATATTCAAGATTTAAGCAATAACCTTTTTTTCATGAAAAGAGGATTATAAAGAGAAAATAGGTTGAATCTTTAGCAATAATCGGTTTCACTAATACTAGAAAGCTAAAACAATGTACGTCAAATTTCATAAAAGCAGGACATGATTATGGCATGACAAAAAAAAAGCATAAGTCACATCATCGAGTACCCTATTTCTTCTCGTTTGGTTGGGCGCAATGTTAATAACCGATAACCTGAATCAGCTCACAATTGGTTGTCTTTTCATAATGTGAGGGGCATACATGACTCACTCAGCAGTTGTGACCTTTGAGGTTGTCAAAAATTGAACCCTTGATCTTGTGCTTGTTGGGTGAAAAAATGCCCCCACCCATTTTCTTCTCGTATTGTTCCATGGACGTATTATTAAACTTCTTGAAATTGCTCATGATTTAACTTATGTCAAAAGAGTTGTCCTCAAGTGAAAATCCCTACAAAATTGATTACAACATTGTCAACAATTCTTGCAAGATTCTCACAAGTTCAAAGCCAATTCTTAGACAGTCGCAAGGAATGAATTTTGAAAAAATCACCAAAAACATTGTATTTCATAACAATAATCGATTTTGGATAGATTGTTATAAATAAATAATTAATTAAAAAAAAAAAAACGTTGGTGTGTTAATCTTTGTCTAAACCACACATTCTTGTAAATTCTAATTTTGTTAAAATGCCTTTGTAGCTTGCAAGGGACACTTGGACATTTCAACCTCAAAAATGGTCAATTTGAGCCATTTTTATTTCATTAATGTGTCAAACAAAAGTTTAGGTAGAAATGTAAACCGGTCAAAAGTCGTCTCAAGTATACGTTAATGCATATGGACTCCTAAGCCTTGATATTTTGAAGTTTTAGACTATTAGCGTGATAACACAGTTTTTTGGCCATAACTTTTTAGTGAATTAATATTGTTTTTTGCACATAAACACCATTTTTGGCCATAACTTTTTAGTGAATTAATATTGTTTTTTGCACACAAACACCATCATATACAGAGCCAGCCAAAGGCAAACATTGTAATCTTCAAAGATACGTGATTAGACACTAGCACAGTACCCGCGCAAAGCAGCGGCGGTACTCAATATGTCAGTTTTCACATACCTTGATTTTTAAGCGGTATGCAATGAGAGTCAGTATTTGACGGTTTACCCGTTTGATAGTTTGAAAAGAGTAGATGCGTGTTTGAATTTCCATAAAGTATATTAACACATAGAGATATCCAGATATCCATATTTATACTCATCTGAACTTTGTAAAACTTGAATGTTTATGATAAAAATTACAACTATAAATTTGTATTATTGTAAGTTTGTAACATCCATTTTAATACTAAACTTTAATGTGTCTTTATTGTACATTATAATGCAATTACTCTATATTATAGTGTAAAATTTAATTGTATGAATTACTAATTATAGTAAGATGTGTAGACTTACATTTTTAAAACTTCTTTTTATAAAAAGTCCTAAATACATTGGTATAGAAAGTATAGATTTAAAATTAAAACTTAGCCATTACTAAAAAATTTACAAAAAATAATTAAATCAAGAAAAACTTTAACTGACATTATAAGTCTTTTTTAATAGTTTTGTAAATAAGCTTGAAGAAAGAGCTTGTGCAAATACTTTTATAAATTACACCAAATCTTTCCCAAAACTCATTTTCAAAAAATATTAAACTAGATTTAGACCCCTCTACAAACGTAAAAAGGAATTAATGACCAAAACAGCCACACACAGAAATGATTCTTTCATCCTTTGGAGTCCCACTTTATAGCTAGTTTTCTCTTGCCATTTGGTTCATGAGGGCAATGTGGGATGGATGCAAACTTCATTATCTTTTTCATTTCAAGTGTACTTATGATAACTTCCTATGATTTGTCAAGGTGTAAATGGTATGCTGTGACTTTCAAACATTATTTTTGTAAAGCAGCCAAACTATTAGTATTAAATAAAGAAGGGGTTTAAGCTATTAAATAGCCACGTACTTTCTCAAATGTCCCGATATGGTACCTGTACTTTTTTTTTCAACCTGGTTAGGTAGTGTACTTTTTTTTCTGTGTCGATATGGTCACAAACTTCCTACGTGGCATATCAAGTAAATAGATTGAACCTCACGTGAAATTTTTCTTGTTTTTCTTTTTTTTAACGCATGCCAACAATAAAACCCTTCAGTTTTCCCCCCACTCGTCACTTTACCCCGCTTCACTTTCCCCCCTAATTCACATGAACCCTAATTATGTAATCATAATAATCAAAAAATTGACATAATCCATGAAGAAGATATCACTTGTTATTCATCACGAAGGTACATTTATCTACGATCCCCTGTGCTACAGCGAAGGTGATGTTGATGTTGTAGAGAATGCGGATTTGGGTAAATGCAACCATGCGAGGCTTTTAAAAATTGTCAAAGAGTGTTGTTTGTTTCCGGTTGAAGGTATGTACTACTGTGCTCCTAAACAAGAGTTGGGTAAACATTTGAAATATTTAAGGAATGATAGTAACTTAGCAAATTGTATCAAATTAGCTTTTAATAATGGATGCAAGGTAGAGCTCTATGTTGAACATCATGGATATGATGTTATAGCAGAGGGTGTAGATGCTAGTGCTGAGGTAGATGAAGATGATGAATGTGATAATGAAATTAAGTTTGAAAATGTAGCAGAATATGTAGGTCCAGAACATGTAGGTGAAGATGATGTGGCTGTTCAAAAGTTTGACAGTAAGGATAGTTTTAAGCTTGTTGATGGTAAGTTCATTAAAGATGATGCTAGGCAGCCTATACCCAATTTAGGTACAAGCTCTTCTGTTAAGGCACAGGAAGAAGCAGAGCAAAGAGAGATTGATGATAGATATAAGGTGAAAGAGGGGTTTTCATATCCTGTTTTTGATCCTAATATACCATGGAATGAGATGAAACCATTATTGGGTATGAGATTTGAACACCCAGAGCAGCTGAAAGAGTGTTTGATTAACTATGGGGTTGCCCATGGTTATCAGTTATGGTATAGAAGGAATGACTATAGAAGTGTAGCTGTTTTGTGTGGAAGAAATGTGAAAGAGGGTAGGTGTTCTAGCCAGAGAGGTAAACAGAAGTTGGATGAGGACACAAGTAAGTCTAAGTCTAAGTCTAAGGAAATCCTTGTTTATTCACCTAAGTCTAAGTCCAAGTGTAAGACACCTGATTTAGGTAACACTTCACAGAAACATAAAGGTTGTTCATTTAAATTATGGGCAGGATGGATGCAAGGTGAGACAACTTTTCAGATCAAAACATTGATTTCTAAGCACTCATGCTCAAGGAATTTTGCTCTTGGGTCATTGGTTACTTACAAGTGGCTAGCTAAACAGTTTGCATTGGAGGTTATTAGGAATCCAACTATTAGTTATAGGCAGATGCAAATAGATGTTAAGCAAAAGTTTTTTATTAATGTAAGTATTGGGATGTGTAAGAGTGCAAAGCAGAGGGCAATTTATGATCATCAAGGAGGTCTGGTAGAGCACTATGCAAAGCTCTGGGATTACAGAGAACAAGTCTTGGTAACCAATCCTGGTTCTTCAGTGCACTTAGATGTGGACACTTTGGATGGTGGAAAAACTCAATTCAAAAGAATATATGTATGCTTCAAAGGTAATATGGTTTAGAAATATAACATTTATTTAACACTTGGTTTCTAACATTGAATGTAGTCTAACATTGTTTTATTCCATAGCTATGAAAGAAGGATGGGGAGGATGCAGAAGAGTTATTGGTTTGGATGGTTGTTTTTTGAGATCCACTTGCAGAGGTGAGTTATTAACAGCCATGGGAAGAGATGCTAACAACCAGATGTTTCCCATGGCTTGGGCAGTGGTAAGCATTGAAAACAATGAGAATTGGATGTGGTTTGTGAATCACTTGTCTGAAGACTTTAATCTTGCAGTTGGTTTATACTTGACAATCATTTCAGATGGTCACAAGGTAAATACTAGGTGCAAACATATAGTACAATCTATCCACTGCTAGTACTAACTCCTATCAACGCATGTTACAGGGTCTAATTCAGGCTGTTAAAGAAATCCTACCGCATGCTGAACATAGACTGTGTGCAAGGCACATCTATGCTAATTTCAAAAAGAAATGGAATGGATTGCACTACAAGTCCTTGTTTTGGGGTGCTGCTTCATCTACTTTAGAGGTACTATTCAAACAAAAAATGGAACTTATAAAAAACATGGATCCTGAGGCAGAAAAATGGTTACTAGATAGAGACCCTAAGACTTGGTGTAGGGCTTATTTTCAAATGGATAGGACTTGTGCTGCCTTTGAGAATGGCATCTCAGAAGCATACCATAGTGCCATAGCGACACTTAGATGCAAACCTTTAATTACTATGCTAGAAGAAATTAGGGTTTACTTGATGCAAAGAATGGTTGCTATGAATGAAAAGGCTACAAAGTTAAATGATAGTGTCACTCCTTCAATTAGAAAAGAATTAGAGAAACTTAGAGATCACCAAAGGTTTTGGGAAGTTTATGCAAGTGGATTTCAGGAATTTGAGGTTAGAAAAGCAGATCATGCATTTGGTGTTAACTTGAAGACTAAGTCATGTACTTGTAAGTGGTGGGATTTATCTGGAATCCCATGTGTGCATGCAGTTGCTGCATATTGTTATCTTAATCAAGATCCTGCTATTGGTGCTTCTAGCTATTATAAAAAAGCGATGTGGGTTGAAACATACATTCACTTTATTAGGCCAGTTGGTGGTAGTTCACTATGGCCAAAGACTGATCATATGCCACCCTTACCCCCCAAGAAAAGGGTCATGTCAGGTAGGCCTAGAAATAAAAGGATTAAACATCAAACTGAGTCTATCAATGAGGTTTCTAGGACTGGTAGAATGATGACTTGCACAAACTGCTGGGAGAAAGGTCATAACAAAGCAAGATGTTACAATCAAACAAGGCCAAAACCAGAGAAAGAAAAAAGGAAACCTGGTAGGAAACCCAAAACTTCTCCCCATCAGCCATTCAACCCACCCAATGATTGCTCTGGTCCAAGTAACGAACCGCATGATGAAGATCCACATGATGGAGATCCACATGATGCAGATCCACATGAAGCAGATCCACATGATGAAGATCCACATGATGCAGATACACATGATGCATATCCAGATGAAATACCTATTCCAAGTTCATATCCAAGTGTTTCAGATACACCTCTTTCAAATCCTGAATTTGCAGATTCAAATGCTAATCACAGCTTCACAGGTCTACTAAAAAGTGTGGAACAACATGTATATACCTTGACTCTTAACAAAATCTTATAAATATGTAATCTTATACTGATGCATAAATCTATTTATATTGATAGAGACAGGATGCAGATATTACTGATGCAGAAGTTATGAGGCTTGCTGAGATAACTGAAGCAGAAGAAACTGCAAAAAGAGAGGCCAACAGACAATATCATCAAAAGGATCTAGACCTAGCAAGACTTGGACTAATTAGAAAGAGAGGACTTAGGGGACCATCTGAAAGGATCAGGAATCAAAAGAGGAAGGAAGACCCCAATGCTCCTATACACACCCCATATACTGCACTTGGTGTATCAGATTCAGATTGAAGACCGGAAAAGGAAGAAGACCCAAATGTTCTTTAAATATATCTTTTGTTAGACACCAAGTAGTGGGTATCTTGGACCACTTTAATTGTATGTTTTTTTTATCTATCCTAGAAGTGACATGTTTCCTTGGACCACTTTAATTGTGGCATGTGGATGGTACCACTTAAAACAATATGTTTTGGGACCTAGTAATGCAGACAGTATCTTTATATTGCATGGCATGTCTTTTGTTTTGCTTTAATTGATGAATATTGCATGGCATTACATACAGAAACATGGACATAAACTACCAACAAAAGAGATAGTAATTACATAAACAGTCATTACACACATAGTCTTTGGGTGTTAACCCATACAGAAGCAACTAGAATAGATTCATTGACATGAAACATAAACTACCAACAAAAGAGACCTTGCATACCACATGCTGAACAACTAGGCAGCATGTTTCTTTCGTTTGCCCTTTTTGTCTGCAACTGGTTCAGATGGCTTTTTGATTCCAAATTTCTTACCTTTGATATCCTCCCAAGTCTGATTAGCAGGTAGTCCTAGCACTATAATTCTTTTACCTGCACTTGGGCCACTAGCTTCTGACTTTTGACCTTTTTCATCAGTTGACTTTTTGGCTTCAATAGCTAGTGGCTTTTGAACATCATCATAGTAACCAGGAGGAAAGTAATAACTCCAAGGCAGTGGAGCTATTAGTTCAGCACTTGATTCAGATTCATTAGCAGAATCAGATGAAATGTATATCACAGATTCATCAGGTTTGGAGCTCATTGTTAAGGTGGATTAAAAAGGGTTAATCACTTGTTTGACTTTCTTAATTCTGAAAATATGAGGTGTGTTATAGTGTGGATATAAATGCCAAAGAAACTACCCAATGTATTAATGTCTCACCTACAATGTAAATGTAATTGAATGCTGATTTGGTTATCTACGTTTGACTTGCATTGACCCTCACTTATGACCCATAACAGTAAAATATCTTTGACCCTCACTTTTGACCCATTACATAGCACATAACTTACAAAACACAAAAGCATTATCACAAGATTCACAAAAGCCAACTGCATTGTCATTGATACAAGATTAACTACATCCATTACACAATCCTAACATCTAGATTCACAAAAGCCTACCCTTGACATGCTTAAGACACAATCCTAACAGCTAGATAAAGCCATACCAGCAAACCTTATCATCATTAAGTTAGGAAATACATAACAAACACAACAATAGTAAAGAAAATCACTGCTTTCTTGTAGCATTCACCAGTGCTAGTTCTCTCATTGAGTTCCACCTCCAGTTCACGAATTCTTGACCTATATGTGAATTCTTGCACTTGCATTTCTCGCCTTAGCTGTTGGACTTGAGTGTAGAGACTATGCATCTCAGTTCTATAGTAACCATAACGAAGCTCAGGATCAAGAAAAAAGTAAAATCGACATTGGTTGCCAGAATCCTATAAACACAAAAATTAGCATAAACACAATGTAAATAACCAAAAGATGAATGTTTTTTGCTTACACTTGGATTAGGGCAGCAAAGAAATCTTCTAGCAGGGTTGGCAGGGGTGCGCGAGGTTCTCTCAGCCACAGGCAAGTCACAGAAACAGTGAGTGGGAATTGGTCTAAGCCAGTTGGAGGTTGAAGATGATGAAGACATGATTCAATTGGGATAAAATTTGATTTGGGGGTACAATTTAGGGTTGGAAAGGTAGGTTTTTGTGTTTATATAGAGGTAGATGATGTTGGCAACGGTAATAATTCAAGTTTAATGGCCACGTCACACACCCACAACTGACTTGGCAAGACACGTAGGTGACAGGTAGGACAAGTGCTGGAAAAATGAAGTATAGGTACCATATCGACACAGAAAAAAAAATACACTACCTAACCAGGTTGAAAAAAAAGTACAGGTATCATATCGGGACATTTGAGAAAGTACGTGGCTATTTAATAGCTTAAACCCAATAAAGAAGCAACACTACAAAGAAAATACAAACACCCCTCATGTAAGTTTCTAACTTTATTGTTTGAACACTTACATGGTTCAGAGACCAGCGTGGAGGAACTCTTTTGCTTCGCTTGTAACACTTTATTGCGCAGATTTTTCCACAGCAGATATATATAAAGAAACCCATAACATTATATATATGTGTACCGCGCGAGCTACAACTGAACTACATGGTGTGTGCATCTTATGGCGTGTTCTTGATGAATATATAAAAGACTTGTATTTGACCGACGTAATTATTGCAAAACAGTATGAAGAGACAGTCGAAACTTAAAGGTACTGCTAGCATCTTCATAAGAGTGGTAACAATACATCACTATAATTAACTTAAACTATTCAAAATGGAGCCAATCATTTACAAGAAATTTCCAACTACCAAGATCCCAAAACATTTCCTAATCTTACTCAAATTCCATAATTCTGCAATCAAAAAAAGAATTCTACCTTCTAAACATTGGACGCTTAGGAGCACTGGTACTAGGACCAGCACGGGACTTTCCAAAAGCCTTCATCTTCCTTCTTTTCCGCTCATCCTCACTGTCAGACTCGTCCCCTTTCTCCCTATCTGCATTGGTAGCTTCACGCTCCAACTCTTCCCATGTCTTGCCTCCTTCTTCCTCCGACTCTTCCATTTCCTCGTCTTCGTCCTCATCATCCTCAGACTCCACCAAAGATGCACTGTCGGACTCGTCATCATCCGAATCAGACCCAGTCAGCTCCACATCAGATGGTGTGTAAACCTGATCTGATTCATCTGCACTATCAGATTCAGAATCACTAGCTTCCATATTCAATAACTCCCATCCTTTGTTAGTAATGAAGTTTTCCGGGTTGTCCATGATTGTTTTTAGAATTTCCCGCCAGTTCATGTTCAACCTGCTTTCGTAATATTTAATTTCAGCTGTGTCTAGCCATTCTTTGATGCCCTCAAGTGACGTAGAAGGAATTGAATCGATCCGAAGGACGTCACGTTTAAAGTCCTTGAACACAATTGCCATGTCAAAATTCTTCTGTCCAAGCCCAACACGTTCAAGGTTCACAATCTCAATATCGCTCAATGTAACCACGAGAAACGGAGTTTCTATCAGCTCGACTAAGCAGCTTGCAGTTGGAACTATAAAAGTGGAAGCTTTGTGGGGTACCCCATGAAACCCGAGTTCTCTTAAAGGCTGGTCAAACTCGAGCTCTAACCCTTTGAACTTGGGCTGTCTCCAAAGGTCGTTAACACGACTAGCAAAGCTCTGAAAGTCCATACAGATTTTGTTTTTACGAGCTCGTTCTCTGTGTTCTTCCTCGATCTCATCTGGGTCATAGGCGGATCTCCTTGAACCTCCTAAATTTTGAACACCATCCATCACCTCGACATAGAATTGAACATCTTTTGTCTTTTTCTTCCCAACCATGATATGGTTATGGAGATGAAAGTGTAGCAGTGTTATCAATTCTTTTTCTGCTGGTTGGAAGAAGGCGTGTTTAATGTTACCGAATAAAATATCCACACGTTCATTTGACCTTGAGGTTGAGAATCTGAAGCCATTTTCATGAGACTCTAGAGTACCTGGAAGCTTCCTTCCACGGCCTGGAAACGGGGGACGGATCCAAAGGTCGATCAATTTTAACGGCTTGAACTTATAACCTGCAAGTAGAACCAAGTATTGATCAGAATAGGTCATACTTGCTGATGATTTTTTTTTTTTTCCCCAGTTAGGTTCTTCTAGTAAAATAGTTTTTTTACAAGCGTATATGTCTAGAATTTTATGTACTATATAATTAATATAGCAAAAATATAATGCGTTTTACCTGCAAGCACGAGTTTCTCCTGGGTAACCAATGATGCCCTCTCAGCTCTTTCAGACTCACGGGAAACAAAATCTTTTTTTAGTGTTTTTATCTGCTGTTCTAGTTCACGATGGTGCTCTGGGTCCTTTGAACAAAAGGCTACCTCCTTCACGTGAGATTGCGACATAATCATGAACAAGTTTGGATCATGAGAAGAGAAGTATGTTCCAGGTGGATTGAAGGTAATACGAATATAGGATTTATGGGTTTTATCATCTTGAGTGGTTACAGTCGTCGTTACAGTCTTCACAGTAGCCACATGGAAAGGTACCATCTCATTTTCTAATGGAATAAGTATAGCCTCATTCTTCTTGTCTACAACAATAATCATCCTTTCTTTCGGTTGAAGAACGTCATTCAAATTTTTATAAGCAGTAAAATCATTTGAAGTTCTTGAAGAAGATCTACCATCAACTATTTCACTATAGCCACCTGAAAGCCGTCGAGCGGTTTCTTCGTTTACCTTACGAGCAAGTTCAGCTTGATGTTGCCTTCTACTCTCTTCTTTAGACATTTCATGGTTGTTTGATCTACGTGTTGCTTTTGAGAATATAGCTTCTGTATGTTTAGGCTCAAATTTCACTTTTGGCTTTACATCTTCTTTTCCTTTACTATCGTCAGAAGAGTATGAATGGTTTTTAGAGCTGTTTGAAGTTACCACTTCGCGACCAGTAGCAGTTACTATAACAGTATCAGCAAGAAATAAGGCGTAATTTTGGCTCTTTGTTTTGCTACTCTTTGTCTGCATGTTTTGAAAACCAAGAGCAACGTTCAAAACCATACCCGTTCTCAAGATTCTGTCGTTCTTCTCATTGAGGTTCAACACCAACTCACGGAACTCAAGACCGATGCCTGTCCCAGCAGATTTAGTCAAATTAGCGGTCAACTCAGGAGCTTCTTTTTCAACCACTGAAAGAGCAGCTCTATAAACATCACTAGCCTTATTACCGGGCTTAATTGCACGAATAGCAGCCTCATGGGCCTTGTGAAGAACCTGATAAGATTTCGTCTGTGTAGCATCGGATTCAATAAGAATAGTTCTAGCCACATTTGCGCAATAGCTATTATATCGTGACCCAAGTGCACAAATGATCACACTAGCGGATTCATAGTACAGATTGTCATCATTGCTTGAAGCTTTAGGTCTAAGATCAAACTTGCCACCACTTTGAAATATTGGGGGATAACATATATCACAATTAGCAGCTATCAGTTTCACATCAACTTTAGCTGGATTCAAAATAACCTTCTCAGTAGCATCCATCAACGAGGAATGAGAAACTACTTTTTCCTCCTCAATTACATCACGAAGCTTTTGAACAACATGCTTTTCCATCACAGAAGCCACAAGATATGCAGCTTTTTTCACATTTGTAAGCTCATTAGCCTCCTTCACGACAAAAAGATGTGCCAGTCCATTAGTTAAATCATTAAGCTGCAAGCGTGAAGACTTTAGCTTCTCGACCCATTTCCCCAAAAGCTTTCCCTCAGGGGCCTGAGTCTCTTTCGCTACATGCCCGAAAACAATAGAATTACCGCCATTTCCATGTGATAGAATGGCGTGAAACATGGAATCCATTAGGGTAGCTCCATCATCATTTTTCGCCTTCACGTGCATCACGACATCTACACCTACAGCATCCTTAGCGCACTTTTTGACAACATCAAGCAGTGATGCTTTCTTTTGACTGCACAAAAAATGAATCTGCTTATCTGAGAAAACCATTATTGTTTCCGGGAATTCAAAACCAAACAACCACATGTGAAGAGCGGAAGACTTCAAATAACGAATATCATCAGAAACAGGTGGGGTAGCTACTGCAAAGGCATTACAAGATTCCCATAACTCGTCTCTGTGTTTTCGCCAATGAGAATAGAGAGACTGTAGTCGCCTCGCCAATATACTTTCATCGATTTTATATGCCACTCTACCTGCTGCCATTTTCACCAAAAGTACCAGTCCAAGAGAACCTGGTCAAAACAATTAGTCAATTCACATCCCAAATTAATAGCTACATTAAAGATCTGCTACCCTAATAAACAACAGTTGGCTACCATATGGATACAACAACAACGATAATCAAGACGATCATTTTTCAGACATTACTTGCATCTTCTGGATTGAACATAATAGTTACTCTAAGCACGGCTAAGCAATACACTATTTCATATATGGCGCATAAATTAAAGGCTATAATAGTTTACCAGTCATCTTCTTTTCTCTTCCTTTATTTCCTCAGGTTAATTATATATATGAACTTTTTGAAGGATTAGAATTCATTGTGTTATCGGATCATATCACCATGAGATGTAACATGTATATATTTAACAGATTCGATACCGTAACCTACAAGTTATATATACTAGCTACTACTGTAATATGTTTTCACGATGTTATGTTACTAAACACAAATTATGATATAGCTTTTGTGATCAGCAAATTTTATTAAGAAACGAGACTGAAGTTCCTTTTTTTTTGCAGTAGCATCACAGCATCACAGAAAATATTTAAAGGTCTTGAAATCAGGTTAGAACAGTACGTGGTTTTCTCATTATGAAGAGATGGGTCTAGATTAAAGCTGATACATTAAACGCAATGTACAAAGCATCTTCATGCTTTGAGTTTCAGTTATAAACTATGTATATAAAAATCTCAAACTTTTTATCGAAACCACAGGGAAGAACAAAAAGCTTCTGTTTGATGAAAGTTTACTAAAACCCGACAGCTCCATCAGAAAGCGTTCTTATACGGCTCCATTTACTTGTAAACAGAAAGCAAATCCAAATTTAAGTTGAAAAGCATAGGGATTATAATTTCCTCCTAATTGTAATGCATCAACTGTTTGTTTACATGCAATATAAAACTAACTATGACAGTAAAAGCATTTATCGATAAAAAGTTCGCAACACAAACGTGTTTTTTTTTAATGAAACCGTGTAAAAAGGTAGAAATCAAACCCTAAACGATAGAAAACAGCATCCATGCGCGCAGCCGCCACAAAAAAGGTAAAACAAACCGTAAAACGAAATTGACAAAGAAATAAACAGGGAGTTATAGAAACCTGAAACCGAAACAACCAACGACGAAGAACGTAATCGTGTTTAATTGATCACAGCGGCAATCGCCAGAAACACAAGAGAGACTTTGGTTTTTTGGTTTATGGGGGCAATATATATACTTTTCTGTTTCCTTCTAAACTTACCTTTTGGCCCCCATATAAATCGTTCTTTTCTTTTAAGGTATTTACTTTTCAATTTTTTTGGTTGTATGTAGCATCGTTTAAATCGGATTCTCTAAAAACTAACTTTTTAAATTTTGATTATTTTATGTATCGATTAGCGTAATTTTAGGTATTGAATCAAGTATTTTTTTGAATCGAATCAAGTATTTTTAAGAATCGATAAACAAAATAAACAAAATTTAAAAAGTTAGTTTATAAATAATCCGATTGAAATGATACTACATAAGTACATAACCTACAAAAAATTACAAGTAACATACATTTTTAGACTATTAATCCTTTCTTTTAAGTCATTTTTGTTCTTTCATATTAATTTCATCTTTTTAACACCGATAAGCTTAAAACAATTTTTAATAAACTTGAATGATAAGTATAACTTTTAAATTTATATAATCTCTTCATTTATTAATGGTTTTAACTATTCTCATGTAAACTCAAATTGTAAAAAATATTTTTTTTAAGTATTGTTATCACTAAGTAAGGATCATATGAGAAATAAAATTAAAATGAGAAGAGTGAGAAGAAATCATAACCGCACATTTCAAATGCACTTGAATATAGATGCATCTCCCTTTATATTTCTCTCCCTCATTTGAAATGTGTGGCTAATATTTTTTCTCATTCTTCTCATTTCAATTTCTCTTCTCACTAGATCCATACTCTGTTATTGTTGATACAAAAGTTGGGCGTTCCTTGTTTGGGCTCCGGCTCTCGTACCAATTGATGATTGCTGCTTGAGACCTGCGCACTAAGTAAACAGAAAACACCGTTAGGCTTATCGTGGGATTGTCTCCCACGATTATCCTCCGGCATGAGAGTAAGTAATCGGTTTTAGGGTTATGGAGAGTTAGGGTTTTAGATCGTACCTTTAATGAGGGATGGGATTCCCATTATATACACACGAAATCCTTGTTGGTTTCGTGTTCCCCAACCCTCGGCGTATCCTGCCTAAGTCGGTTGGCAAACGATTATCTCCATAATTAGGAGATATCCAATATCTGTTCCGTAAATAACATTGGATTTGGGCCTTCGTGGGCCAAACACTTATCGGCCTAGCCCAGTTCCTGCTGGGCTCGTTAGTATCGGATCTTAGTCGGGTTCGTGACCCGAATATAGACTATACGTCATCATGTCCCCCCAGTCTAGTATGCGCAGTAACTAGCTGCGGATGCTAGACTAATAACTGCGACCAATAAATGACTGCGAAGCGTAACAAAGAAGCCAACAAAGGCTCCCGTTTTGAAAGATACACGTGGTATCTAGTCATAATATGTAAATTGGATGCCTCGTAAATCGGGGGAAAGCAACTGTAACAGTGTCCCATCAATTGATCCTATCCACACAATGAAGATAGTGGGATCCACGTGTCGTTCATCTTGTGGATGAGAAAACTTATATAACTCTCGACCTCCATTTCACTGTGATTATCACAGTAAAAAAAAATCAAGCTGCCATTGTTAATAAACCTTCAACTTGCAACCCAGAAAATTACTATTCTAAAGGTAACAGCGCGTGCGCTTATAAAAACGATACCATGGTCAAGGTGTTATCTGATTTCACATCCAAGATATCTGAAGACGAACTTCTAGAGTTCGCTTCAGATTATTATATACCCCTTGCGGTGCATCCGGAAGTTCCGAGTGCACGAGCGTCCATTGCGGACTTCCCTGAAGGGAAAATAGGGGTATATATGCGTTTTTTTGAGTTCGCAAATCAGCGTGTGCCCATATCGCTATTTTTGAGCGATGTATTAAACTACTATCGCTTGCATATATCCCAGCTGCACTGCATAGGTGCAGCTAAAATCACGAATTTTGAGGTAAATTGCCGATTATTGGCAATTAACCCGACCATCCATCTATTTCGCGCGTTTTACCACACCACGTGGTCAAACGGGTGGGTATCCTTTGCTAAGCGCGTTGGGCGGCTTCATTGTTATACTGAAAAATTAGATGCGCTGAGGAATTGGAGAGAAACCTTTTTCTGGGTAGACGATGCATGCTTCACATCGCGTTTCGATTTTTACACCCAGGGTACACTGCCAAAGTATGAGCGCCCCCTCCCTGGATCGTACAATGCGGAGGATGCAGATACAATAAACACCAATCGCATCCCCATTGGTTCCTACCCCGAAGAATTTTTGGTGCACATGGGTATTAGCCGCAATTACTTTGGTAGTCCTGAGGAGGTTCCAATCTTCTTAGGCGCGGATGGCCAGGGTGGGTGCTCATCCTTTGCATTCCTTTACTTTTGTAATGTAAGCCCTTCTTCTTCCATTGTAATTATAATAACTTATATGTTGTTGTTGTCTTCTGTGGCGCAAAGATGGATCTATTTGCCGTTGTGAGATTGGCGAAGCCTCGCCAGGTCACTGTGGGGGTACGCCCACTGAAAGAGGGAGAAGAGCCTATACTAGAGGCTACATCTAGGCGTACCGTGGAAATGGAGCTGGGAGAAACAGGGGCAAGCTCATCTGTCGCGCTGGAAGCGACCCCACTGCAAAGTGTGCCGAACCTGAGAGTGCCTTCCCCGGTGGCGCAGCCATCACAAGTAGCAGTGATGGAGCACATGGAGGAAGAGGATCCCCTGTTGAAGCGCAAGAGATCACCTGGAGGGGAGGGCGCAAGCTCATCGAGGAAGAAGCGCCCCGTTATCCTAACGGTGGAGTCATCATCAAGTGACGTTGCGTCACCTCCTCTCTCTGCGGATACAGCTGGCCCGCAGTAAGTAATGTTTTCAAAGTTTTTTGCGTATCTTCTGTTGATGCGAGAAATTAATAATTCCCTTTTTTTGTGCAGGTTTGAACAGTCTGCGGAGTCACCCCCCAGAGATAGTCCTGTACGTTATGCGTTCTCCGAGCCAACCAGTCAAAACGCTGAGCCATCGGCGGCTGGGGATGTGCCTATGGAGCAGCTTGTGGAAGAATTAGTACTATCGGCTGCGCAGCAGACTTCGATAATAGAGAAGTTAAAGGCCAAGATATCTGGGGAAGACAGCCAAGTGGCGCAAAAGGACCAAAAAATTGCGTTGCTGGAAGCGCAGTTGGCTAGCGCTAAGACCGAAGCAGAGAGCCTGAGTTTGTGCGCTCAAAAGCTTGCTGAAGAGAAGATGGCGCTGATGGTCCAAATAAGCCAGGAGCGTGCTGAGTCAGCAGGGTATAAGGCTTCGTGTCTCTGGGCGATAAAATATCTGGAGAAGGGCAAGGATATGTTGACCTCGCAGTTGGAAGATTTTGGTACCACTGTGAGCAGTGCTCTGGAAACGCAAGAGATGAAGTTGCGTAAGCTCAGTTTGGAGTATGATGAGGAATTATATCCTCATCTAATGTCTGCCATTGCTGAGCGCAGGTGGCTCATCAGCCATGGCCTACGCCTTGCTGCTCTTAGCATCCTTGAGTCCAAGGAGGTAGTGGACGCATTTGGTGGGGTGGTCCAATGTTCCTTGGCGAGAGGGAAGTCAGAGGCTGTGGAGGCGCTGCAAGAAGCTGACTTGCTAAAGGTGCCTTCTGAAAAGGTACCTGGTTATGATGCGCAATCCTATGATAACCTGGTTGCTGCTATGGAGAGGATGAAGGCCTTAGAGCTTCCCATGATTGCTGAAATGGAGCGCGACCAGGATTATCCCATAAGTCTTATTATGGAAGGGTTGACCTTAGCGCGCCATCGTACTGATAATGCAGAAGCGCAGCCGGACTATTTTTTTAAGCCCGATGACTCTCAGCTTCAAGTGCCTGTTTTTGCTCGCCCCAGGGACATTCTAAACCACTTTGCTTTAGAGAAAGAGATGCCCTTGAATGAAGTGTTGGAAGCGCATGCTACCAGACTTGCTAAAAAAGAAGGTATTACAGGTAAAGCGATTTTGTGCGGGGTTGGTGCAGCTCATCTCCCAAGGTCTGACGGGGTGCCAGTGAGTGTTGCCACTGTGTCTCGCCAAGACTCGGACTTGTTGAAGAGGCTAAGCGAGATTGGAGATGCTGCAAGCCGCGTGGGGACTTCATCACTGGAGCGGTCTAAGAGTCTATAGATAGGATCTTGTGTTTATAGACATCCTTTTGTAATAACTTGTAGTCATTAATAAAAATCTCCTTTTGTTAAGTGCGTGTTAATATTATTGCAACTTGTAATGTGCATACTTATCTGTTTGTCTTTGCGTAAAAGACGTGTTCGTTGTCTAAGGGTCAAATTTGTACACAAGCGCGAATAATATGAGAAATTCATAGTCATGTATGAAGATCATAGTCTACTTAAAACATAATTTCTAAGTAATTGTATCATAGTCGTATATGGTCTGATATGCAGCGTACTGTAAATATCATCTTAAGGAGTCAAGTGTATTGATTCCTAAATTTGTTAAACGCGCACTGTATGCATAGTTGCGCGTCCGTCGTGGGATGCGCACCGAAATTATTCCAACGTCTTGTGAACAAGGTGTTTAACAAGGATACGTGATCCGATGTTGATGGGTTTGCAACCCTCTTACTCAATGAGTTATTTAGTAGGTTTACTCATCCTTTTACCATCATGGGTTTATTAAATGCATGCACGCCATGTAGGCAAAAGATGGAAAATGTTAAAACATAAAGTATATAGAAATAACAATTTGGAATAGGTCACGGAGTTAGCTAGAAACCGCGACGTTTTATTAAGACTTGCAAGTTTTTGTGAAAGAAAGTAAAATAAAATATTGCCTAAGTAAAATAAAATGTAAATACACGGATAATTATTGAGCCCTTCACTAAAGTGCGGGGATGTCCGTGTGCTGGGCTGTAGCCATTAGAGATAACAACGCTTGAGATTGCAAATGTTCCATGTACGCGGTAGTTCCTGACCATTCATGTCTCTTAGCCTATATGCGCCTGTTCCGAGTGCTTCTGTAACCTCATAGGGTCCTTCCCACTTCGGTCCAAGTTTAGCTGTGTCTTCTGCGTGACTCGCATCATTGGCGCGGTATACGAAATCACCTGGTCTGAATGAGACACTTCGTACTTTAGCATCATAGTATCCTTTCATTTTTGACTTCGACCTTGCTTCACATATAGCTGCGCGCTCGCGTCTTTCTTCCAACAGATCCAGGTCGATACGCCGCTCGTCATCATTGGTTGCCATATTGATTTCAGCAGTGCAAATAGTGGGCATCCCGATTTCGGCTGGTATGACGGCCTCTGTCCCATAGACTAGAGAAAAGGGAATGTCCCCTGTGCTGGTTTTGATTGAAGTGCGGTGCGCCCACAGAACATGCGATAATTCTTCTACCCACCTTCCTTTGTGCTTGTCCAGACGTGCTTTAATTCCTTCACCTAGACTTCGATTTACACGCTCGACTAAGCCGTTGGTCTGTGGATGTTTAACCGATGCGAAGTGCTGCGTGATATTCAACTTTTCGCACCAGTCCCTGAAGGGATTGTCACAAAATTGTTTCCCGTTGTCCGAGATAATTTCCCCAGGTAGTCCGAAGCGGCATACAATATTGTCCCAAACAAAGCGTTTGACCTGATTGCCAGTAATTGTTACCACTGCTTTTGCTTCGATCCACTTCGTGAAGTAGTCTATGGCCACTATGAGAAATTTTAATCCGTCTGCTGCAACGGGGAAGGGACCTGCAATGTCTATACCCCACTTGTAGAATGGACACGGCGCCGTGATGGGCGTTAGCTCCTGTTGTGGTTGGCGCGGAATGGGTCTATGAACCTGACAATCGACGCACTTTTTTATTAATTAT
This sequence comes from Chrysanthemum seticuspe, assembly GCA_019973895.1. Classification (NCBI taxonomy): domain Eukaryota; kingdom Viridiplantae; phylum Streptophyta; class Magnoliopsida; order Asterales; family Asteraceae; genus Chrysanthemum; species Chrysanthemum seticuspe. The sequence continues at coordinate 276,552,784 of BPTQ01000002.1, forward strand.
CGCGCATCGCGGTGCATGGTGGGCCAATAGTATCCTGACCGTAAAGCGCGCGCAACCACGGACCATGGTCCTGAATGCATGGTGCATGAGCCTGCATGGATTTCCCGTATTACATAATTTGCTTGTAGGGGGCCCACGCAGCGGAGCCATGGTTGCAGAAAGGAGCGTCGATATATTACATCGTCTCGGAGCTCAAACCTCTGTGCTGTGCGCCGAATTCTTCTAGCTTCCTTCTGCTCTTGGGGTAATACGCCCTTGCTTATGAATTCCCTTATCGGTGTCATCCACGTAGGGCCTTCCTCCTCGATTACCGCGGATATTTCCATCTCCGAGATGGATTTGTCCTTCAATGTTTCCACTAAAACTTGTTTTGACAGGTGTGCGAAGCTTGTGGATGCAATCTTGCTTAGTGCATCCGCCTTTCGATTTTCCCCTCTAGGGACCTGTTTGATGGTAAACCTGTCAAAGATTTGGATTAGTGACTTGGTCTTGTCGAGGTATTGGATCATATTCTCTTCTTTAGCCACGTACTCGCCTAACACGTGGTTGGCTACTAGCCGGGAATCTACATTTGCTTCCAGGTTGCGTACACCCATTCGAGCTGCAATGCGTAGTCCGGCGATTAGGGCTTCGTACTCTGCTTTATTGTTTGTCGCTGTGAATTCAAAACGCAGTGCGTAAGTGAATTCCATTCCTTCTGGACTTGTGAGGATGAGGCCTACTCCTGACCCATCCACACATGAAGATCCATCAGTAAACAAGATCCATGGGTCTTGTAGTTCCTTCTTGCCTAGTACGGGTGCAGCATCAGTGTCTGGTTTTTCGATGATGAAGTCTGCTAGTATCTGCCCTTTTATCGTCGTACGTGGTCTGTAGGAGATGTTGTGTTCACCTAGCAACACGCTCCACTTCTGTAGTCGTCCTGATGCGTCAGGTTTGGAGATGATTTGCTTGATTGGTTGGTCTGTGATCACTGCTATTGGATGCGCTTGGAAGTACCTGCGCAGCCGCTTGGCGGCGAATACTAAAGCCAGAACCAAATTTTCCATTGCACTGTAATTGATCTCCGTTTTCTTGAGCGCTTTGCTTACAAAGTACACTGGTGTTTGCACTGACTCCCTGTCTGTCAGCAGCACCGCGCTGACTGCTCCATGTGTCGCAGATAAGTACATAATTAACTCTTCCCCTGGTCGAGGTGCGACTAATGTGGGGAGCGCTGCCAGGTGGTGTTTAAGGTGTGTGAAGGCTTCTTCTGCCTCCGTAGTCCAGCGAAAATCTCCCTTTTTTATGCACTTCTTGAGTGTCTTGAAGAGAGGTAGTGACTTGTCTGCTGACTTGGATAAGAATCTGTTTAGACCAGCCAGTTTTCCGTTGAGAGATTGAACTTCCTTCAACGTACGCGGTGAAGGAAGTTCGATGACAGCCTTGGTCTTTTCTGGACATGGTTTGATGCCATCAGGTTCTATCAGGTATCCGAGAAACATGCTTTCTGTAGCGCCAAAAGTGCACTTTTTAGGGTTTAGCTTCATGTTGGTCTCCTTGAGTCTCCTAAATGTTTCCTCCATGTCGCACACTAACTCATCCTCAGTATGGCTTTTTATGACTAGGTCGTCAACGTAAACCTCTAAGTTGTGGCCCACCTGTTTTTCAAAAGCATTATCTACTAACCGCTGATAGGTGGCGCCTGCGTTCTTCAAGCCAAAGGGCATTTTGGTATAGCAGTAGACGCCTTGGCTTGTATGAAAGGCCGTTTTTTCCTCATTTTCCTTAGCCATCTGGATTTGGTGGTATCCTTTATATGCATCTAGGAAATACTTGAGCGGGTATCCACATAAAGATTCTACCTTCCAGTCTATCTCCGGTAGCGGGTAGCAGTCTTGTGGACATGCTTTGTTGAGATATGTGAAGTCCACACACATCCGCCAACTACCGTCGCTCTTCTTGACCATTACTGGGTTGGAAAGCCAGTCATGGTAGTAGACTTCTCTCATGATACCTGCCTCCACAAGCTTGTGTACCTCTGCCAGAATTGCTTGTGCGCGTTCTAGAGCTTGGCCGCGCTTCTTCTGGCGTATTGGTGAGTATCCTTGTCGGATCCTCAGCTTGTGTTCTGTGATTGAACGTGGTACCCCATTCATGTGCTTTGGCTCCCATGCAAAGATGTCCAGGTTCTTTTGCAAGAGTGCGCATACAGATGCCTTGCCGTTGTCCGACAGGGACCCTCTGATCGATACTTCCTGTTCTGGGTAATCGAGATGAATTGCAACCTTCAGATTTGGAACTTTGGTTGCGCGCTGTTCTGGGATAGGTACCGTCTCGCATGTAATCGTGTTACATTCTTTATGTGGTACCGTGGCGTTGTAGAGAGTAACAATACCACCTTCCACTGGGAATTTGAGCATCCCATGTGCCGTAGACGGTACTGCGCGTATGGCTGATATCCCTGGTCTTCCGATAATGCCATTGTATGGCGAAGGGGATTTGATCACCATGAAATTCATCTAGGCTGTCGTGGAGTGTTCTTTATTGCCCACACTGACTAGTAGGCGTATTTGCCCCATAGGCCATATCTTTTCTCTTGTAAAACCAGTCAGCGCTGTCATGACCGGGCTTAACTGACTGCGTATATCAGGCCGCAGTCGTTTGAAACAGTGCTCGTACATTATGTCGGCGGATGCTCCTCCATCAACATACATGCGGTGGATATCGTGACCCCCCGCATTAATTTCGATGGTGAGTGGCTCTACCGCTGCGTTGTCCGCAGTTAAGGTGGGGAAAGAGATTCCGCTTCCACGGGAAAATTTCTGGCTGACTTTCTGTCTAGTTACTCGCTGCCATGATTGTATCATGTAGATGGTGTCAGCCTTGTCTTTGGGTGTCTCTTTCTTGTTCCCATTCTTCTGTCTATCCTTTCCTTCCTTGATGTTCTTGACCAAATGGTCCAATCTGCCTTTTTTCACTAGTCTATCAATGAGTTGTCGCAGTTGGACACATTCATTGGTGGTGTGGCCCTTCTGTCCATGATAGTCACAATATCCACTCCCCACGCGCCGATCCTCTGGAGTGCGCATTTGTGGGGGTCTTGGAAAGTTCGCACCTTCTGTTGCGAGTATTTCCTTTGGTGTCTTGGTAAGCGGGGTATACCTGTCATTATCCCACCCGCTCCCCTGATCGCGGTAGCTCTTGTTAAGGTTGCTACTCCGGTCAATGGATTGTCTCCCCGGTTGATCTTGTGACCGATAGTTTGAGTAGCTTTTCTTGCTATCCGTCGCGGCGACTTCTCCTTGGACGAAGGACCTTGTCCGTTTCATTAATTCATCGAAGGTTTGGGGAATCTTGTCGTTCAGCCTTTTGATGAGTTCTGGGTTATTGATCCCATTCATGAACCCTGAGATTTTCAGCACTTCGGGGCATGCCTTAACCTGTATGCACTCATCTTTGAAGCGCTCCATGTATGCGCTTTGTTAGGAATTGAAAATTCCATGTTAAAGTGTCGGTCACCCCAATTATAGTCTAGCATATGTTAGCTCGTAGACTTGTAGTTAATTACGTTATTTATTAGTTAGTTAATTAGTTTAGAGCAACACCGTGGAGGACGGACAGGTCTTTACCCAATGTATGCCTGATCCACAGCCCGTAGGTGGCGTTATTTGTAAGAACTATAAATAGCCCTCTCCTCATGTGGAGAGGGTTGGTGCTTTCATTTCTTTTAATCATACAACTTCCTTTTCCCTCATCTCTTTCTCTCTCTAGAAAGTATCCCACCCATCTCTCTCTCTCTAAAATCTTCTTGTTTGATTCAATCCTCATACATGTTCTTTGATTAAAACAAAAACCAATATCCTACAAATGGTATCAAGAGCCATGGTTTGATTTTGGATATTGTGTGTGCTCCGATTTTAGTTTGGCTATTGTTGGGTTTTTTATGGTTCGAATTTTTGGTTATTTTCTCATCTAGTTCAAATTTTATTTGGCTACTAAGGTTAAAAGTTTGCACTTTTATATGATTTTTGGATTTCTAGTGGTTTTATATGATTTTTGGGGTTGAAAAAGTTTAGTGGTATTTTCATCATTTGGACTATTTCTAGTGTTAAAGTTTGAATTTTGATTGTACTTTTGTGTTTAGAATCATTATGAGTGCTTAGGTTTTGATTTGGAAGGCTTGAATCAGTGTGGTTGGATTGTTTTTGGATTGGAAAGTGGTGCTTTTGAATATGTTCTTCGTAGAGACTTGTAGTTATATTTCTTCGTAGAGACTTGTGGTTATGTTCTTCGTAGAGACTTGCAGTTATATTTTTCGTAGAGACTTGCAGTTATGTTTTTCGTAGAGACTTGTGGTTATGTCCATATTCAATGTATCTATCTAGAGACTTGGCGTAGAGACTTGTAGCCTATTTTCAGTAGAGACCTGGTGCCTATTTTCGTAGAGACTTGTAGCCTATTTTCGGTAGAGACTTGGTGCCTATTTTCGTAGAGACTTGGCGTAGAGACTTGTAGCCTATTTTCAGTAGAGACTTGGTGCCTATTTTCGTAGAGACTTGGCGTAGAGACTTGTAGCCTATTTTCGTAGAGACTTGGCGCCTATTTTTGGTAGAGACTTGTCTTTACAATTTCTAGCAACTTGTCTCTGTTGTTACTAGCGAGTTTCTCTTTAGCGACTTGGCCACTTAGCGAGTTGCTCTTTAGCGACTTGGTTCATAGCGAGTTGTCTCTAGCGACTTGAGCATCTAGCGAGTTGCTCTTAGCGACTTGATACTTAGCGAGTTGCTCTTTAGCGACTTGACTGTGTAGCGACTTGGTGCTTTAGCGACTTGTGTCCAGCGACTTGGTCTTCGCGACTTGGTTCAAGAATTCTTAGCGACTTGTTGACTTTTCCCGACAAAACTTCAAACGGCTATAACTTTTGATCCGTAACTCCGTTTTCAGCGTTCTACCCATCAAAACGACCGTGAGAACGAGGAGAATGGCACGCTGAATGAAATAAAGGCCTAAATCCGCTCCGAACAGAAGTTATTGAGGTTTTTAAGTTTTTAGACCTAAATTTCTCCGTAAAATCGTGGATCAACCAACCCAAATCTCAACCAAACAACATCTCTGCTAATCCTACAAACAATCATAAGTCCTAACACACAATTGTCTATCATTGTGATAATCCATCAGTCATCTTAACACATTCCATTGGTCATTGCTTAACGGTTTGGTCTTGATTTTAGTAAAATCCCGCGAAAGATTCTATTTCTCGGTTTAAATCATAGACTTGTAAAATCCCGTGGATACTACAACATCATGTCTTACACTACTGGCCCAGTTATTTCAGAAGTACTTAAATTGTATGATGTTGTAGACAATCATGAGAATATTTGCTACACTGAACGGTTAAAGATGATTGAATCAGTCAATGAGGATGTGATATCTCCGGGTTCAGACTCTGAAAATACAGAAATGCACCAGTCAATGTTATTGAATGCTTGTGCAAAGGATAAGGAAAGTTGCATTCAACCTTATCGACAACTTCATTCACACCTCACGTTACTTCTATCTATGGGAAGTGAACGAACAGTTACTGCACTTTTCCGTCAAGAATTATCAACGTTCAAGAGCACATTATTCTTAAACTTAGAACAATTGGAACAACAACTTGATAAAGAAATGGTTCAAAAGGACAGTTCCAGTGTTGCACTTCAAGTGATCTACAACCAATTTCAGTCATTCATCAGTGGGGAATTTACATCAGATTATGATCAAGACATGACTGAAATGTCTTTCAAGAGACACACTGGAATGGAAATTAGCATGTTCATAGAGACACTTATCCAACTCATGGATAATGTGGGGAAGTATATTGAGGAAGTTACTCAGACAGATGAAAAATTGGATGAGTGTCTGGTGCAGTTGAGAGATAGTTGTGATAAGTTGGGTAATGTATCTGTTGAAGAATCGGGTGTTGCTGAATGCAGAATGTCAGAGACAACAAATGATGATGAGTCGGGTAAAGCACCAGATGATGGATCAGTTGTCACTGAATACAGAGGCTTAGAGATAGATAAGCTTGACACAGCCAGCGGTCCAGTGACTCTTGTTACACATGATGTGGATACAGATATCAGACCATAATTTGAGCATGTGTCATCTGATGAGGTACCCTTAACTGATCAACATAGTGCATCTGTTAAGGTACCTAAACATTCTGATCTTCATGCTAAACATGATTCTGATAAATGTTCCTTGGTTGAGGCTGAGTCTAATAATTTCAAAACGAATGATATGGTTGATAAAAAGGTTTTTGATGAACTTTCATACAAATTCTCAAAACTTGAAAAACATTGCATTTCACTTGAAATTGCGATACATAGTAAAGAGGAAAGTTTTCAAACTAAGAAACCATGTAAAAATCCAGAATTTCCTGAATTTCGTGAATTTTTTGAAATAAACGATTTAAAAGCTCAGCTTCAAGCCAACAACTTGACTATCAACAATTTGAAGAAACATATTTCTGATATGCATGTGAAAAGTAATTTGGTTACAAGTAATTTTGATGTTAATGCTATTGATAATATTCAAATGAGAAATGATGAATTAGCGGTTTGTGTGGCCAAATTTCTGAAGGAAAATGAGTCTTTAAGAAAGCATCACATAGAACTAAGTGACTCTGTCAAAGAAGCTAGAACAAACTCAATGGAACAAACAAACTCTTTGATAGCAAAAACTGATGAACTCAAAGCTCAACTTTAGGAAAAGAGTTTCGCTATTGTTGCCTTAAAAAATGAGCTCAGAAAAACAACTGGGAATAGTGTGAACACTAAGTTTGCAAAACCATCAATCTTGGGGAAACCAATTATTAGACAACCGAATGCGTTTAGATCTGAACTACCAAAATTTTCAAAAACGCGGTTTGCCTCCCAAGTTGATGCGAAACAAGTTTTGACAAAACCAGTCACTTCACCTTACTTGCCTAGGAAAAATGCTATGAATGACTTGTATAAGAACATTTATCTAGAAATGGCTAGAAAGAAGGCACAGATTCAAAAAAACAGAATTTTAGGTGCAAGACCTAGAGTGATGAATTCTTCAAGATTTCATGGCACTGCTAGTAGTTCTAAATCATTACCTAGGAACACTAAACTAAAGAATAGGGATTGGCGTGGATCTAAGAGTAGTTACGTTTCGAATAAAGCTATTCCCATAGCAGATCACTCTAAGAACTCTAGATCATTTTCTAAATCCAAACAAGCTGTTTGCTCGAATTGTATGAAATGCATCTTTAGGGGAAATCATGATAACTGCTTTACAAAATCCCTGAAGAAAGTAAATGCTCAGGAAAAGGTTCAACCTGTTAAGTCTAGGACTTTCACTAAGTCAACTTCTGTGGATATGAAGCAAAACAAACTGAAAACTTCGCCTAGATGGATACCAACTACAAAACCTTTGGAAACTAGGAATAAGGATAAGTCTTCCACTAAGCATAAGAATATCAACAATCCTAGACCTTGCCATAAGTGGATACCATCTGGTAGAATGTTTCAGGATGCTGGACTTAGGTGGATACCTACCGGAAAGCTATTTTCCAATGGCAAAATCAAGGTTGACCGTGAAGCCCTAAAGAGTTTGGATACTAATGTCACTAACCCATATATATGCAAACAAGCTTGTAATGTTAGTGCAGGTATTCCTTACTCAGTTGCAGATGCTTCGATCCTTCATTACATGGACTTGCTTAAAGTATGGATAACAAATGGATTGATATCTCATAACTCACGGGTCCAAGTAACTCAACCTTGATATTCAAACTGGAAATGACGTATGAACACAACAGTTCATGCCTCGTACTCTAAAGAAAAGAAAAGTGTACGTTTCAATGCGCTTTATCTTCGAAAGAAGAGAAATCTTCTAATGACGTATGAACACATCAGTTCATGCCTCGTTCTCTAAAGAAAAGAAAAGTGTATGTGTCAGTGCGCTTTATCTTCTGAAGAAGAGAAATCTTCTCAATTATGACCATTCTCATCAACATGCTTCATACTTTTTCCATGCGCTTTCAGTCATCAAGTGAACCGGGCTACCATTGATTGTTTTTCTTATTCCACTTTCTCAACTATAATGACGATGGCGACATCATATGCTAATTTTGCGGGGGAGAAGTGTGAATAGAATACTTTTGGATGATTTCACTTATTTAGTCAAGAATGGCAACTTCGTCTGCAATTCTTGAGGGGGAGAAGAATTGTGATACTACTGCATGGTTGATTGATATATGAGAATAAATGGTCAAACGGCTCCAAACTCATGTAACAACCGAGCTTCTTCTTATCGGGTCATCTTTACATGGAGTTTCTTCTTAAGAGCCGTTGGTTGACATCTTCACTCAGATTGATGAGTTTATTGACAAAGTGCTTCCGGTTAATGCTTCACATATACATCAACATGATGATTCCGAACAATCTCTCTGTTCTTGTTTGAAGTGATGGGTAGTTTTGTGTTACCATCTTGTGTGTTCGTTGCGGCCTGATTGCTGATTTCCTTGATGAACATCTTTCTGTTCTTGTTTGATTGGGAGGGATTTTAGTTAAGGGGATTTGCAAGATGTAAGTTAATTGGGATGCTTTTTGGTGGAATGCTTTTTGGTGTGAGTTGAAGATGTTAACACTCTATTCCCCATTCGGACAATCTTGAAGAAGGTCGAGTCTACAGTTTGTTCTACATTTTCTGCTACATGTTAGAAGACTAAAGACGAGTTGCATCTGATTATCCAAAGACTTCTTCATATTCTGGGCATTGTCAGTTTAGGGGAGAGCACTAATTGGGGGAGGGTGAAATGTCAGATTTAATCCCCAATTAGACTTGCTCACATTACTCAGCATGTTGATTCTCACAAAGACTTCAAGCGTTCTTCTCAACAGATTTCTAGTATTTGGGCTTTCAAAGAGTTGCTGATTCTGAAGTATCAAAACCAGCAAGGGGGAAGGAGACACGCATCTAAACGCGAGTAAACCTTGATGAACTTAATACTTCTAAGTGATTGAAGATATCCCGAGAAGACGATTGTCATTACTGCAGAGAAACTCAAGGTTTGACTCATGGCGCTTAGTGTTCTTATTCCAACTACGTGGGGGAAGTGATGGAAGAGAAAGTTTCTGAAGATAAAAGAGGTACACAAGTACGACATATTCAGGGGAGATAAATGTGTAACATGAGGGAGGTGTTATCTGTTATTCTCTCGTTGGGAATGTGTGTACTTCGGATTCTTGAGCTTTATACACATTCATCAGGGACGAAAGATGTGAACATAGGGGAGGTGTTCTTCATTACCCTCATGATGTGTATTCGGGAGAGTTCTTGGATATTGGTGTACTTCGGGTTCTTGAGCTTCATACACATTCATCAGGGACGAAAGATGTGAACATAGGGGAGGTGTTCTTCATTACCCTCATGATGTGTATTCGGGAGAGTTCTTGAGCGTTATACAAAGAGACTGACTGCATCAATTCAACTACTTGGGGGAATTGTTCTCTTGACACCTTTTTGGAATGGATTGCATCAGACTTCGGTGGTTAAGGAATTTGAGAAGAAATTTAAAGAGTGGGATGATACGTTGATGTTCTTGTTGATGATATAACCCCGAACGAAGAATCAATGATCATTCTTAAAAAGAGCAGCAAGAATCGATGATAATGGTGTGCTTATTTGTGCACCTGGCTAATGGAAGCTTGAAGAAAAGCTTTGAATCTGCTCAGCTAAAGGATTTTCGGTTTGGGGGGAAGCTGCCAAAGTCTCTTTTTTCTCAAAGGCTCACGTTCTATCTTCTAATCTGGAGCTTCGGAAGCTTTGGTGGTGGATGTTTAAGAGATGACGAATTCTATCTTCTACGACGTGCTGCTCGATATCCTTATCTCGGTACTCGTATCATCATCTTCTTAAACTATATAATCTATTCTATCTTTGTATATATTTTTCAGAAAATCAAATACAAAAATATAAAACCACAAAAAAAAATAAAAAAATATAAAATCATCAAAAACCCATAAAAATAAAAAAAATTTAAAAATACCAAAAATATGTTTTTCACAAGACATGTCTTCTGGTATCGATAACATCTACGGTCTTAGAAATGTCATTCAATAATGGCAGGGGACCATAGATGAAGTTCGAGCAGAAGGTGTAAATATTATTTTCCAAATCATGTCTCTTAATATGGTTTACAGTTATTTCAGACTGTAACCCGGGCTTCAAAACTATAGCTTGTTATTATTTTCGATAGCAACCCGCTCTTCATAATAAAGGAAAGTGTTGCGCTAAAACAATTTTCAAATATTTCGTGCACTTATCCTAAAACAAAATGAGAAAAGGATGTCGAAGGACTGCTGTTCCTACTCAAATATTTTTCCTTCAATAATTCTTCAGAAAAATATTTGTTGTTTTTCAAAAATGGTAGTAAATGAGTTGCTATTAAATCAATCAGCTTTAGAGTTTTCGTAAAAATTAAAAACTCAATCAATGACTTCAGCGCTTTTAATCTTTTCAGAAAATAAGTCATTGATTGAGGGGGAGAATGTTTTCAAACTTACATCATCTAACGGACTTTCTTAATTATCCTACGTGCTTAATTAAAATATATAATTGCCTATGTTGAAGGACTAGGTTTCTAGGATGTGATTGTTAGGATTAGATGATTATAGTTTGATGAACACATTATTCCCATACCTTATATGAACTGATTGATATGTTGAATTGACTTGAATTAGTCGATTGCTGTTTGGGTGATGTCGACCACCATATATCTGTTTGTGTCTACTAACGTATGCAGATATCATGGATCATAAGAATGTTCCCGATCCGGATCCCACAATTGAAGATGATTGGATGCCGAAAGGAAAGGGTAACTATTTCTTGGGTTGACAAATGAAGAAACGGAGCTTAATTGGACTTCAATAGAGAGTTGGCATAAATGCAACGTAAGAGGTCTCACTGCATCAGCAAATGGTTTTCTTCTAAGTGATTAAAGAAACGGAGCTTAATTTGACCTCAGTTGGCATTCAAAATGCAACGTAAGAACAAGTCTCACTGCATCTGCGGACGGTTTTCTTCCAAACCCTACAGCAACAACGGAAGCTTCTCAACCACCTAACGTATCTTTGTGCAGGATACCATTTTTAAACAATTTTGAATAATTTGATTAAATTGTTTTGAAAATGGAAAATATTGTTTTGAAAATAATTGGACTTAATTTTGAAAATCAACGGACTTCATTTTATCAAAACTTGAGTCACTCAATCATCGACTACGGTCATCGATTGAGGGGGAGAGTGATTTAAAATAAAATATTTTCAAATGATATTTCTTCACAAAAGTCCGTTTTGTACAACAAAAAGTGGTGATCTAAAGATTTAATGTTATGTCATGGTATGATTTTCTTTAAAACCCAAAGATCTTCAAAATGAAATTTTTTATGTTCTTTTTTGATTGTGAAATTGTTTTATTTTACTTAAAGGTCTCTTAAAATAATCATACCTGACACTAACAATCTTTAATGTCTTAATCTGTTCCTATCTGTCATCTTTCAAAATTAAATCTTGCCACATCTTTCCCCAAACTTTTTTAAATGATTTAAATCAGTTGGGATCACAAATCTCAATTGATTTGATATTTTTGATCGGGGGAGAGATAGTGATTTAAATCTCTTATCTGTTTAAATGGAATTGGTTTTAGTCCTTTAAAGGCACTCCTGCTTCCATGTGCCAAACGATTTCAAATACACGATGCACATGGTGAGGAGGAGGATTTGTCCAAAAACATGATGAGTATTTAAACTTGGCCACATATTCTCCAATGTTTTATAAACCTTATTAAATCACTTGGAAATTGTTTATAAACCATATTCTCCAATGTGATTTAATAATGAAATCTGATAATTGATGATCGATTTGATTCAATTGTGCAGGCTGCTCTCTCATATGTGCTAAACGCTTTCGAATCTCGAAGCACATATTGAGGGGTAGCATTTCAAATGATAATAAACTATCAAGGTGCAAATGCTTTTATGTTTTAATATAAAGTACCTTGATTGAGTTTTAAATGGTTTCTAAATGGCAGTGTGATCGTGAAAGTACTTCAAAAGAACTCTTTCCTCTATGTGATAAAATGATTTCACTTATCCTATGCACATATTGAGGGGGAGAATTTTACCATGAAAATCAAATGGCTTTTTCGTATGAAAATTGTGATCAAAGAAAATATTTCTAAGTCCTCTTGCCTCCATGTGCTAAACAATTTCTAAATCATATGCACATGTTGAGGGGGAGGTTTTCTAAATGATCAAAACTATTAAGGTACAAAATGCTTTGATCTCGTATCACAAGTACCTTAATTGTTTTTCCAAATGATTTTTCAACTGGTTTCAAGGAAGAATGAACAATACCAAAAGACCGACCAATTTACTTTATGCATGGAGTTATAAGGATGGTTAGGTTAGGTATTCGTTCCCATGATCCAGCCAGAACCGGAGGGATCTACCCAGGGACAATCCACTAGTTAGTGTAGAGTCCATAGGTATGATGAAAAAAGGAGAAAAATGAGAATATGGGAAGAGTGCGGACTGAGACAGAGCTAGTACTGGAATAAACCCAACAAGGTTCTAGTTATGAAGTCTCGGTAAGCACTGAAGGGGTTGAAGAATGAAAAAGAAATGAATGTGAAAAGGGTAAAAAGAAATTGCCCTCCAATAATTCAACCTTAGGGCAGTAACCGGGTTCAATACATATGCTACTGGTGTTTACTAAGGTAACACTGGTATTGAAGACAAGACGTCATGGACCCAGTGACGCACTGCACTAAACTTCCCAAGCTACTCAAGTTCCTCTTAAAAGAGCTTGATTCATTCTCACGGGGAACCGACATAATCTATCGACTTTCTCTTAGAGATTGATGATATTGAAGAAGGAGACCCTCTCCCTAGTCTCCGGCATAGGAACCAAATATGCACAATTGAGTCTAGAGCCACGAGATCATCAATAAATTTCATTAGGACACATTTAATGAAGACTCTCTGTTTCACACAATGTGGAAAGAGAGATTATATTAAGAGTCCTACGCATTATCCTTGTGGTATTGCCAGAACATCTGAGTGATATGTAAGTATTCACGATGAAGATGGAAATCCTTCTAGAGCCAACATCAAACAAGCTCTTGGTGGGTGACATGTGAGATTTTTTCTAAAGATCAAACTTGTGACAACTGGATAGAAATGATGGGGCGATTCACTCTTGAATCAACCTTGGTCCAGGATTGGAATTGACGAATACTTTTGGAAAAACCGTTCGATGTGCAAATCTTCTTTTCTCTAGCGCATCGAATGTGTATTCATATTTCAAACTCAAAAAGTATCTCTGATTGAAAAAATGCTTTTGGAAAAACCGTTCGATGTGCAAATTTATTCTTTTCTCTAGCACATCGAAAGTGTACTCTTTTCAAATACAAAAGGTATTTTTGATTGAAAATTGATCTTTATCATAAAACCTTCGTCGTATTGCAAAACTCTTTCTTCTAAGCAATACGCGATTGTTTTTAAATCAATTTCTCATCAATCAGTGAATCTCAATTCATTGGTTCACTCAATCCGTGTTGTCTTCTTTGAGACGTTCCGGTTTGAGAACAGCTAGAGCAGCTGCGAAAACCTGTCAAGGAAATTCTTCGGAATTCTACCTGATCACAGGCAGTACTTGTACTGATCAACGGGGAACCGTGGGCCGTGTACCTCAATTCAACGAAAGTGATCAAAGACACTTTCGTGCGCTTTATTGCTAACTGTCGTATGCAGGTACACCCTGACGATTGCAGTTGATCAGAATTGAGGAGTCAATCCAAAGCCGCATGCTCACAGCATCCACACTTAATTGAAGAAATCATGACTTGTGCTTATCTACATAACCTGGCTCTGATATTTCTATACTATGCTTCTGCTACGCTGCTGCAAATATCATGAACCAGTAAAAGCTTCCGCTACTCTGATGAAAAGATGTCATGATCCAGAAAGTGTGAGCATGTGGGTCCAAAAGTCACAACATCACATGAAGGCAACACAACTATGGATGATCCAGAGAGATTTGTTGTGGCTGATGATCTCAAAGAAAGCTCGGAGATCATCAAAGATGTGGATCAGTTCAAAGGCCTCCACAAAAGTACAAAACTATGCGGACTTTGAAGAATCGCTACTAATGCACAAGGATTGCGGAAGTGAAGAATTCAAGTCTACGAGCTCTAGAACAAAGTCAAAGATAGAATGCTAGGAAGCAAAATGTATTTCATGGGGTGACCTCCCTTAGCGGGAGATTGTTAGGAATTGTAAATTCCATGTTAAAGTGTCGGTCACCCCAATTATAGTCTAGCATATGTTAGCTCGTAGACTTGTAGTTAATTACGTTATTTATTAGTTAGTTAATTAGTTTAGAGCGACACCGTGGAGGACGGACGGGTCTTTACCCAATGTATGCCTGATCCACAGCCCGTAGGTGGCGTTATTTGTAAGAACTATAAATAGCCCTCTCCTCATGTGGAGAGGGTTGGTGCTTTCATTTCTTTTAATCATACAACTTCCTTTTCCCTCATCTCTTTCTCTCTCTAGAAAGTATCCCACCCATCTCTCTCTTTCTAAAATCTTCTTGTTTGATTCAATCCTCATACATGTTCTTTGATTAAAACAATAACCAATATCCTACACGCTTGTAGATTCCCCCTGGCGCTGTTTTACCCTGGCGAGTTCGACAGGGTTTTTAGCGCACTTCTTCCGTTGAGTGAAGTTTAGGCGGAATGCCTTTCTCAACTCTTCAAAGCCATCGATGCTTCTGCGTGGAAGCTTACTAAACCAGTTCCGCGCGTTTCCCACTAGCGTGGAATTAAACATGTGGCACCACACAGGTTGTGGCCAATTTTCGATAGTGGCGACTGATTCGAAAATTTTTAGGTGATCATCAGGATCACCTGTTCCATCATAGGTTTTGACGTTAGCGGGCATGCGCCTTCTCTTATCTTTCGAGAAGTTACTGATACGTCGAGTGAACGCATCCACCTTCTGGAGGCGCCATGGAAGAGACATGTCTTCCTCCTCCTGGTCACGGTATTTCCTCCTGGACTTCCAGTGTCCTGTTTCGCTATCCTCATTGTCCGAGGAATTACCGGAGGACAAATTTTCCCTTCTTCGACGTTTGCGCCGACTACCCTCAGAATCAGCACTTGAAGGGCTTTCACTTGGGGAGTATCGTCGCCCAAGCCTGTCCTGGACTTTGCGGCTACCAAGCCTAGCGTGGACATTGGTACGCCGTTCATCCTCCTCGCTTCATTCCAGATGCTGCGAGTTAGATGTCTCATCATCCTCAACTCTCCTCCCAATTCTGTTAAACACTGGGGGTCGGCGGCTATCCTTCCCGCGCTTCTCTTTCTGACGGCGCGGTGGGGACGTTTCGTATTCTGAGTCGAAATTGAGTCGAGCATGCAGGCTTCGACTCGACCTCTTTTTTGCTTCCTCTTGCATAAGGGCTGCCAAAGTTTCATAATTTTGAGATACGAAATCTCCCGGTGCGAGTTCCGGTGCGACCCCTTCCAGAGCGAGGGTGCCTACTTCTACCACCGGGCCCTTGTTTCTGTCAGGTGCATCTGGTGCCTTCGAGAGGTCAGTTTCTAATATTGATTGAAGGGGAGTAGTGAAAAGGGTGCGCGGCGGATCTCCTGCGCTGGTGGTGGCTGTAGTGGCTTGGGTTGTCCCCGAGCGTTGTTCCACCGTAGGGAAGGCTAGGTCTGGACCTAATCCTTGATTTTTGGCGACACTGGTTGTCCCAGAAGTCTGCTTAGAAGCTGATCTGCTTTGCTGCTTCTTTCCTGTAAGGTCTGCTTGCGATCGCTGATTTCCATGTTTCGTCATTCTAGTTTTTAGTTCTTAGTGATGGTCCCACGGATGGCGCCACTTGTTGATATAAAAGTTGGGCGTTCCCTGTTTGGGCTCCGGCTCTCGTACCAATTGGTGATTGCTGCTTGAGACCTGCGCACTAAGTAAACAGAAAACACCGTTAGGCTTATCGTGGGATTGTCTCCCACGATTATCCTCCGGCGTGAGAGTAAGTAATCGGTTTTAGGGTTATGGAGAGTTAGGGTTTTAGATCGTACCTTTAATGAGGAATGGGATTCCCATTATATACACACGAAATCCTTGTTGGTTTCGTGTTCCCCAACCTTCGGCGTATCCCGCCTAAGTCGGTTGGCAAACGATTATCTCCATAATTAGGAGATATCCAATATCTGTTCCGTAAATAACATTGGATTTGGGCCTTCGTGGGCCCAAACACTTATCGGCCTAGCCCAGTTCCTGCTGGGCTCGTTAGTATCGGATCTTAGTCGGGTTCGTGACCCGAATATAGACTATATGTCATCAGTTATCACTTTGAAAAGAAATACATATATATTACTAAGTATAAAAGTTGTTCTTATAGACATGTTATAAACATATATGATAGTTTTTAAATACCAAATTACTAAATAATACTTTTACAAGAGCCTCATGTACCCATTTGCATACCAAAATAACTTGTAATTTTCATGTTGATTATTATAATCTCATGCGTACACAAAGTTTTTGGCATACATCAATCTAATAATGATATAATAACAACAACAATAATCGTAGAAGTTGTTTTCTGAAAGTATAAAGTTTTGAGCAACTTATTAAAAATTACTTAGTATAAAAAATAATAAAATTGTACTTAGGTTTATAGAATTGAATTAGAAACTAGACAGTTTTCTAAAGTTTTAGATTTTATTGTATATTTTCATGACAAGACATAATATAGAGTTAGTTTACATTTAAACCTTCATGGTTTATAAATTACCTCACATCTTTAAGTTTTTTAATTGTAGTTTAGACACAACGAGTGTGGAAACCCGCGCGATGCAACGGGATTGCTTTTGTAGACGTGAATTTAGAACTGATGAATGACCGGAAAATTTGTTTGTCTATTTATTTGGTTAGTCCTTGAAGGACCTACGTTGCAAAGACAATTCAAACCTTAGGGACTATTTTTCGTGGCTACAAAGGACTTACTTTGCAAGGACACTTAAACCTTAGGGACTATTTTTGCCAAATTGCTATAGATAGCAATTAATGCTACAAACTTTATTTGGTTAGTCCTTGAAGGACCGACTTTGCAAATACAATTCAAACCTTAGGGACTATTTTCGTGGCTACAAAAGACTTACTTTGTAACGACACTTAAACCTTAGGGACTATTTTTGCCAAATTGATATAGATAGCAATTAATGCTACAGGACTTACTCTGCAACGACACTTAAACCTTATGGACTATTTTTGCCAAATTGCTATAGATAGCAATTAATGCTACAGGACTTACTTTGCAACGACACTTAAACCTTAGGGATTGTTTTTGCCAAATTGCTGTAGATAGCAATTAATGCTACAAACTTGCATCTTGCTCTATAGTATATATAGATAATGTGTTTTTATGACTTTTTTTCATCAAAAGTTTAAAAACGAATTTGAGCCAATTTGACTAATTGAGTGTCTCATTTTAACTTTTGTAATTTAGTTGGCAAATAATGCGACTTAATTTTGTGAGGTGCTACGATCAAACTTTTCCTATTGGACCAATTTGGTCTTTCTTATAGTATTTTGTTATTCTTAAATCCCCGAAAATAATATTTTCTTTTATTATTTGTCATTAAATTTTACCGTCATTCATCAGCCTCATCATCTCATTTTCTTTCACTCATTCACACTTAAACCTTATAAGAAATCACCCGCCATTACCTATACTTTACTTTTTAAATAATTCGCACATACTTGCTTAGATAAACAAAAAAACACAAATTTCCAACGATGAGATCAACCATCATTTTAAAACAAAATGCGACGTGGTAAGGTAGGAGGTTTGGAATCCTAATCTTCTTCTTCCAAGATCATCAAACTTAGTTTCCTTCCTTTTCTTTCTCTCTTGAGCCGACACCGTCACACACACCCTAAAACTCTTATCCAAATGAAACTAGTAGAAATCTAGATAAATATCTAAACATTTGTTAGTTGTGAGTTTGCATAATTGGCAACTTTAGTCCCTCTAGAACTATAACAATTTAGTCTTGGTACTAGAACAAGTTGAATCTAGTGCAATTTGAGATTTTGGCAAGAATAGTCCTTGATGGGAGAATCCTTTCACATTAAGTCCTAACAAGCCATAACAATGTGGTTCTAGTACTAAAACAAGTTGAGATAGTACTAGTTTGAGATTATAGCAGGAATGGTTCTTGCAGGCTATAATGTAACAATTCGCACTTTCAGGATTTCTATCCATTCTCAAATTTTTACTATTCATCTCGAGAAATTACTATTCACCGGTTACTATTCATCATTTTACTATTCATCATTTTTTAAGTCGGTTTGAGACTTTGAGAGGTTATTTTAAAATTTTATTATTCACGGAACACTATTCATCCCGTAAAAAATTTTATTTTTATTTTACCATAATGACAAGATAAGTGAAACTTGACAAGTCATCCTGACGACGTACGTTGAATCCATACAGAACCGATTTCACAAAACCGTGTCCGAGAATTACTTTAGGATTTAAACGTCATTCGGACATCCCGATATGTCCATAAAACACTATAAACATTAGAAATATGTATTTATATCATTTTACGACAATTTCACAAGTTTTGAAATTTTACATTTCCAGTTCTGCGTTTTACGCGAAATACGCGTTTTTGACCCTCGTTTCCAGCTTTTAGCAGCGTTTAAGCAACCCGATAGAACTTACCACTCATGTAATATGCTTATATAGAGTATGTTGATAAGTTTTAACATTTTTATGAGTTTCATATTTTTAAGATACCCGGTTTTAAGTTTCGTGACTTAACGGCTTACATTTAGTAATTAACGGAACCAAGACTCACTCCGTAAAAGCAAGATATTAACAAAATTCATACCTAGTCATCCAAGATAGAGCATGAACGAAATTTTATGCTAAGTCACAAGCCTTGTTGGCTTGTGATAAGCCTTGATGAGCTTAGAAGCATACATGTGTTTATACAACATACTAAGTAACCTAGTATCAAAGTCTTATATGATCTCCTCTAGTCTCACTTATCATTCCATTTTACACACTAAGGTTCATCCATGTCTTCTTTCCCTCTCTTGATGCCGAACACACCCAAATACAATCACCTTCCATACTTGATCTTCATACTTCAAGTGACATACCAAAGTTCAAGGCCTTAGTATTCTATACATTAATCTTGAGTTTGTTTCATGATCCCATGGTTGAATTAGAAGTTATACAAGGTTTAAGGGGCTGAGATTATAAGGTTTATACAAGAATTAGATCAAGCCTAGCAAGGGTTAGCAATATGGATAAAAGAATTGGAAGCAAAGGGTTTGGTTGAAGCTATAGGTTTTAGTGATTCTAGTTCTTATTTCTTGATAGTTATTCTTCACAAGTGTTGTAAGCAAAATCTTATGTTATCATTTGATTACTGTATATACTAGCATTCTATATATTTTACATGTTCTATATGCTTATTATACTTGATTGTGCTTGGAAAATTGGACTAAAACACTAGAAACCGTCGAAAGGACTAGATTTGCAACACAAAAACTGGACAGGGGCTGTAAACGTAAATTCTGGGTAAAATTCGGGGACTGAGAAACTTAATTAATAACATAGGATCATAGATTGATGTCTTGTGGTCGTTTAGCCGGGTGGCTCGTGCCGTAACTCATCCCGATGAATAAACTAGAGCCAAAACGGCTAAATGTGTCCAAAACTGAGTAACAGATTTTAAACGGCTAAAACTCATAAAACTTGCATATAACCCCTTATTGGTCAAAGAATAAAAGTTTTAGCTAACACCCTAACTTGAACGTGGCCGCTGGCCGTGCATTAAACGGAGTTGTAGAACTCGACTTATAACCAAAATTGTGAGACAGTTTGCTGCTGACTAAAATAACTAGTACATTCAAGGGTAAATTGGTAATTTTACATTAGTTAAATAATTTCTAAGGCAGTAGGACCCACTAATCTGTTTAGTATATTAAATTACCTTTCCGAGAACATAAAAACCGAGTCTTGATCATTTACGATTTAGAAATAACGGGTAGATTTAGACGGGGAAAACTTAAATAAACGAAATGTAAACTCTTATACGACTTTACAAATGTTAAGAATCCAAGCATAATTGATGTAATGACTATATAAGCATGTTTATACATTCACTTCTTTATTTTAGAACCTAAGACAACATCATATTCTAGGTTGCGCGTAGAGGTTTCCTGGCTTATCCAACGATTTCGTTATACGTTTTGGTATCATTAGTTCACGGTGAGTTCATAACCCCACTTTCTATTACTTAATTGTTTTACAAACCCTTGGGGGAGATACATGCTTTATTTTTAAACTGAACACAATGATTTGAAACTATATGTTTATCTGAACTGAATGTTTATTTATGCTAAGTAACAGTATTGCCATACGTGAATCGCATTTATATAATTATGTGCATACATAAACGTATCAAACAAAAGCGGGCTCAAGTATCACGTATTTGAGGCAGCCATATCAAACAAAAGCGGGCTTAAGTATCACGTATTGAGGCAGCCGTATCAAACAAAAGCGGGCTCAAGTATCACGTATTGAGGCAGCCGTATCAAACAAAAGCGGGCTCAAGTATCAAGTATTGAGGCAGCCGTATCAAACAAAAGCGGGCTCAAGTATCACGTTGATAACGCTACACGCGTCGTTCGGGGTCAAAGGAACTTCCTTTTCATCGAGCAAGTTTTATAACACCCTAGGCAGTGAACCTAATCGCTGTAGTGTAGTATTAGGGTAAGCCACGGGTATTGATATCGTTCTCTAGGGGAATAGTGTCGTTAGGCTGAAGTGTATGTCGATTTAAGTCTAAAGGTGAGGGATGATTATTTTTGTATTTTTATATTTTATGAATCTCGGTTTTGGAGGGGAGGGTGGGATTAGTTGCTAGTCAACTATCCCAAAAGATACTAACTAAATTATGGGTCTACCAGGAACGTGAAGCGTATCTACTTATGATGTATTACTCCTTGCTAGCTATCCAATTCTACCTACTGAATTGTCACGTCCTATTGATGGTTGAATTGTCACGTCCTTGTTCTTAACGCGTTGTGTTTTCTAAGGTCGTAGGGTATGCGTTTCTCCCTAACTCTTTGAAACTACCAAAGGTTAATGCCTACAAAATCTCTAGGATTTATAAACTTAACGTTAAGGTACTCTTCAGATGGTTTAGCCTACAATGACTCTAGGTACTATAAGCTAAGGTTCACAAAGATTAATCAAGCATTAACTACACAACGGATGACCTATCGCAATACTAGATCATTAACAATTAAGATAAGAGACAACCAATCAAACAAGAGATAGTAGGATGCAAGAATTATAAACTAAACCAATTAGACTCATTGAAATTGTCACACCCTAATGATGAAGATAGACACAAGCATCACTAGGAAATCAATAAGATCTAATTAATTATATACAAGTTTCATACAATCATAAGCAAACACTAGGTGAATTAGCCAAGCATAATTAATGAAGAGCAAACAACAATTATGATAATTGAAGACATACCATAGGATTGGATTAACAAACAAACCATTACACGATGTTTATAGAGTGTTTGAAACCCTTTAAGTTGCTGGAAAAACACCTACCTAAACCCTAGAATCGGACTTAGGGTTTAGGGCTTACAAAAAGTGAAGTTATAATGTTATATTTATAGGCAGATTTTCTGTCGGCAAAGGGTGACGGCGTCACACCTAAAGAGTGACGGCGTCATGACCACTTTTTCACCAAACTGTAGATTTTCTCGTTTCGGTCGCGTGGGCTTTTGAATCACCTAAATCCGAGTTCGTATGCAAAAGTTATGGCCAAAACAGTATCAGCTACTTCGCGCGCATGTTGCAGCTTGTGACGGCGTCACCTTATGGTTGTGACGCCGTCGGCTTCATCTTCTGACGCCGTCTGGATCAAATCTAGGGCGTCTGAGTTGCGACACCCTACTCTTTTAAAACCTGAAGCCGTCACTTGTAAATGAGCAATTTGGCTACTGAGCCGTCACAAAAGTTGTCCGACGGCGTCGCAGATAACACCTGACGCCGTCCCCTTCAGTTCCAGCAGCCTGAGTGTCTCGATTCTTGACTTTGGCCATTTTCTTCGTATATCCGCGCCTTTTCGTCCGAATAAGTGTCATTCCAGCATTTTGCCTTCAAGATACCTAAAAAGTGAAAAGGAACGATATTAAGTAATAACGGATACAAAAGTGATCAAATAAGGGCTTAAATGACCCCTCAAAAAGGTACATTTTAAAACCTTATCAAATATCCCTACACTTGGTATTTGCTTGTCCTCAAGCAAATGTGCTTTTAGCCAATTAATTTATAAGTTAGGGGTCATGAAGCATTGGTTTAAAACAATCCACAACACATATAAGCCCCGCAAAAGTCATAACAAGCACGGAAATTACATACTAGCACCTCACATGGGGTGTTTGGGTACTCACATCTCTCGGGTGTATATGAAATATAACAAGTTGGAAATGGAAGATAAACACTCATTAACCGGTCCTAGTACATAGATTACCATAGGCTTGAGACTAGATCAAACCTCCATCACTTTGGCGTAAGCACCTAGGAAAGACTATCAAAGAGGTCTTTTAAAGGGTTGTAATGTTAGGCTTACGGTAGGGAAACAAAGGGTTTGGTGGGATAGGCTATTTAGTGGTGGCAAGTCAAAAATCTTTATGTTACAAGCATATGAAGAATGGCGTTGCTAAGCCAAGACTCGACACTCTAAACTCTAGATAACTGAAACAAACAAACATAAATTTAAAGGATAGATGTAGGATGGTAGCCTGTATGCTTTTTTTTTTTTTTTTTTTTTTTTTTTTTTTTTTTTTTTTTTCATACACTTTTACTCTACCATCCTCTACGGTAACATCAAAATGATAGGGATTTATAGGCACATCCCTACACTTGAGTTTTTATTACTCTAATACTAATTTGACCCGAATTGAAAAGATCAAAACACTTGGAGTACATTATTATGCAAATAAAGGGAATTTGAATTTAACGTTCCCTTCCCGTCATTTCATAAACTTTAACTTTTCCCATGAGTCCCAATCGTCCCAAAACTGTGTACAAAGGATATGACTCGACTTAGCAACTCATGCAAGCAACTAGATAATTGAACTAAGGGTTTAGTGTGATAACAATAATGCACTAAAAGTGAGTGCATACAAGGTAGGCTAAGGCGATTTGGGTGTACATTTGGGGGTGGGGTGTAAACAATGCTCTTCATTGATATTCCGAAAAACCGAAACATCACGAGAACCGCGAAAAGGATAGGCTCTGAGGGGTTAACTAGGGGTATCGTGTACTAAAGATGAGTACAACGCAAAGGTGTGGGGGAATTACTCAACCGATGTGGAAGAAGTAATTATATTACGGGTATCAAACAAGGGTTATCCTAATGCCTCTTATCATTTAGTTATTCCTAACTACATAAGTGTAGTCTTACTAATGATCTCGGGATGCATCACAAAACAAGTTCTAGAATCTATTATACTACCGGTTCATACTCTAAGCATTAAAGATGAATGCTTCAATTCCTACTAATCTAAGGGCGATCCTCACATTTTGGGTGGAATTTAGGTGGTAAAGGGTTTTTTGGTGCTAGTCATATAACTTCCTATCCATGAGACGCTTTATTAAAACTAATGGCCCACTCTTATATGTCATGAAAAAATTTAAATTTGGTGCCAAAATTACCCTAACCGACATTTTCTCATGGTTTATTACACAAATGCAATTGGACAAAGCAAATAATCAAGGATAAGCATAGTTTCAAAGTTCCCGTTTTATTTTCCATCCCTACACTTAAACTGAACATTGTCCCCAATGTTCCCCAAAAGTATCAAAGTAATGATAATGGAAGGTAATTAAAAAAACGAAAGAAACTAATACTCCTCTTATTAGCTCGGTAGGATCCATGTAAAGTAGTGGTTAAATCTTTCCCAAGAAGAATGTATGCGTGAAAAGCTCCTTCCAATCTTATGTTTCTTCTTCTTGATAAATAAAACCTGCACACTTTAAGAAAACAGACAACCCAACGCATCAAACCGAACAAATAAAAATCACAACAAGATGTAATTCCAGACTTAAATAAGATATAATGCTTGTGGAATGGATGTTTGCAGATTTTCTAGAAAATTAAGACCTGGAAAATTCCAAAAATTTATAAGTAGCACAGAAAACGAGAAAAAGTAGTAAGCAGTTTCTACTCCTCCTGACGCCGTCAGGTTGCGACCCTGACTCCGTCAGGTTATCATGACAGAAACTGGTCTGCGATTTTCTGGAAAAAGTTCTGGAACATTTTTATCTTTAAAATCTGGAAACATTTCCTGCAAAACATCCATTATGACTCGAACAAACACACATGTATATATTTTAATTCATTGTAATTCTCATGTTTACGTTTCTTTTGAAAACGTGTGTAATCCTCCCTACATTTATCCCTTATGTAAAATACCTTTATATGTAATTAAGACGAGGTTAAAGACAAAATAAATCATTTTTACAAATTCAAACATGAGAATAAATAATCAATAAAAGATATACGATACACAAATAAAAATGAAAAACAAATACACATGGGTTGCCTCCCAAGAAGCGCTTGTTTTTGTTCGAGTCACGAGCCTGACTCTACCCTTATTTAACGGATAAAGGGGAGGTTTTCCCTACACTTAAGTTTAAGTGCGGGTGATAGTAGCGATACACACCCTTAGGGTGGCAATTTGCCACGTGAGGTGAAGGGGGTGTGTGAAAGGCTTCATTCATCCTAAAACTACCCGGACTAAATTGGTTGATGGGTGGGTCGGTTCCTCTTTTGTCTCCTAGATGTATATCTAAGGATGAAAGATTGTGTAAAGATTCAGGTTCCGGTTCATCAACACTAGGAAATTCCCTAGAACTAAGAGTAAGACTGAGACTACAAGTATTCAAACCTATATTCTATAGTTGCGTTTGGTTCAAATGTTCTACCTCCATCGGGATTCCTAAAGTCTCTTCTACTACTTCCGGGTAAGTCACGTGCGGTGTGTATGCCTTAAATGATGGTGGGACTTGTGGGATACCTTGTGGGTCTAGACTTTTCACCTTATCCTCAATCACATCTACATCATCTATATGCTCATCATGTGCTATTTCCTTAGGTCGTGATGAAACCAAACTTAGTAATTGATCCAACTTATGGTTTAATGCTTGGTTGCTTACCATAATATTTTCACGGATTTGGTCAGTTCTCCTAAGGGCCTCACTAACAATAGTTTCTAAACATGGAGGTTGTTCACGAAAGTCTATCCTGGGTGAAGGCTCATACAAAGCATAGGTTTCACTAGATGGGGTGTTTTGTGGGCTTGATGGAATGGTGAAACCCTCAAAAGGTTTATGGACTTGGTTACTTTCTTTCCACCATCTTGAATAATCCGCTTTAGTAATATCATAATTTTTTATGAAAAAACCTAATCGCGGATATAGTGGATTCGCGTTCTCCATAATGATGAACGTAAGAGTCAATGGAAAAGTTTTACGAAGAAAGGCACAACGAAGGGGGATAGACTACAAGGAAGCTAATAAAAAGAAAAAAATATCACTTGATAGGAATCTTGTGAGTAGACGTAAACGAGATATAAATCAAGCCTACGCAATAACTATTCTCGGCAGCGGCGCCAAAAACTTGATAACGCTACACGCGTCGTTCGGGGTCAAAGGAACTTCCTTTTCGTCGAGCAAGTTTTATAACACCCTAGGCAGTGAACCTAATCGTTGTAGCGTAGTATTATGCTAAGCCACGGGTATTGATATCGTTCTCTAGGGGAATAGTGTCGTTAGGCTGAAGTGTATGTCGATTTAAGTCTAAAGGTGAGGGATGATTATTTTTGTATTTTTATATTTTATGAATCTCGGTTTTGGAGGGGAGGGTGGGATTAGTTGCTAGTCAACTATCCCAAAAGATACTAACTAAATTATGGGTCTACCAGGAACGTGAAGCGTATCTACTTATGATGTATTACTCCTTGCTAGCTATCCAATTCTACCTACTGAATTGTAATGTCCTATTGATGGTTTAATTGTCACGTCCTTGTTCTTAACGCGTTGTGTTTTCTAAGGTCGTAGGGTATGCGTTTCTCCCTAACTATTTGAAACTACCAAAGGTTAATGCCTACAAAATCTCTAGGATTTATAAACTTAATGCTAAGGTACTCTTCGGATGGTTTAGCTTACAATGACTCTAGGTACTATAAGCTAAGGTTCACAAAGATTAATCAAGCATTAACTACACAACGGATGACCTATCGCAATACTAGATCATTAATAATTAAGATAAGAGACAACCAATCAAACAAGAGACAGTAGGAAGCAAGAATTATAAACTAAACCAATTAGACTCATTGAAATTGTCACACCCTAATGATGAAGATAGACACAAGCATCACTAAGAAATCAATAAGATCTAATTAATTATATATAAGTTTCATACAATCATAAGCAAACACTAGGTGAATTAGCCAAGCATAATTAATGAAGAGCAAGCAACAATTATGATAATTGAAGTCATACCATAGGATTGGATTAACAAACAAACCATTACACGATGTTTATAGAGTGTTTGAAACCCTTTAAGTTGCTGGAAAAACACCTACCTAAACCCTAGAATCGGACTTAGGGTTTAGGGCTTACAAAAAGTGAAGTTATAATGTTATATTTATAGGCAGATTTTCTGTCGGCAAAGGGTGACGGCGTCATACCTAAAGAGTGACCGCGTTACAACCACTTTTTCACCAAACTGTAGATTTTCTCGTTCCAGTCGCGTGGGCTTTTGAATCACCTAAATCCGAGTTCGTATGCAAAAGTTATGGCCAAAACAGTATCAGCTACTTCGAGCGCATGTTGCAGCTTGTGACGGCGTCACCTTATGGTTGTGACGTCGTCGGCTTCAACTTCTGACGCCGTCTGGATCAAATCTAGGGCGTCTGAGTTGCGATGCCCTACTCTTTTAAAACCTGAAGCCGTCACTTGTAAATGAGCAATTTGGCTACTGAGCCGTCACAAAAGTTGTCCGACGGCGTCGCAGATAACACCTGACGCCGTCCCCTTCAGTTCCAGCAGCCTGAGTGTCTCGATTATTGACTTTGGCCATTTTCATCGTATATTCGCGCCTTTTCGTCCGAATAAGTGTCATTCCAGCATTTTGCCTTCAAGATACCTAAAAAGTGAAAAGGAACGATATTAAGTAATAACGGATACAAAAGTGATCAAATAAGGGCTTAAATGACCCTTCAAAAAGGTACATTTTAAAACCTTATCACACGTATTGAGGCACAGTATCAAACAAAAGCGGGCTCAAGTATCACGTACTTGAGGCAGCCGTATCAAACAAAAGCGGGCTCAAGTATCTTATACTTGAGGCAGCCGTACAAAACAATAATAACTGTTTTGTTTTCAACATTATGGGTGTATAACAACGTAACCCACACAAACATTATGTGTTCAACTGATTTCCTAAACTCTATAAATTTCACTCAACCTTTTTGTTGACAGTTTTAAGCATGTATTTCAGGTCCATATTGTACGAGGCTGGCACGGATACTCAAGAAGGCTATAAATTTTATTATCATTCGAAAACCCATATAATGTATTTTGTAAACCGTGAAACTACTGGGACTTCATTTTTGTAAACTCTGATATTTATATAAATCAAATGATAAATCTTTTAAAACGACTCCATTAGAGTTTGTTTTCTATTGTTATGACTGTTGTGCCACGAAGTAACACCCTGTTTGAATTCTGCTGCGTATCACGAAATTGGGGGTGTTACAGATTGGTATCAAAGACACAGTTATAGAGAAACGGGTCTAATCGAGACCTAAACTATAACCACATTTACAAACAAAACATTTTATAGCCTTTCGCTCTCCGTGCCTTCCATCCTCCAGATGATTATGTGATTTCTAGGTAGTTTTTGCTACACAAACATACTAGTATATTGATATGTACACTCGACATATTTTTAATCATTTTAGCTAAACGATAGACTAAACATATCTGCGTATGCCTGTTCTAAGGCATTGCGGCACAATCATATTTTCCCAATCATGCATCTACTCGTGCATTTTAAGATTACAAAACTTTATCCAAGACATTGTAACTGATTACAATGGTCTTTCCTACTTCACATACATTGTGAGATACAATGGTCTCATTCATTTTTAAGACACTGTGAGATACAGTGGTCTCTATTACACTCTCAGACATTGTAAATCCTACAGTGGTCTCTATTACATTCTCAGACACTGTAATCCTACAGTGGTCTCAATTACATCCCCAGACACTGTAAATAAAGCAATTAACTCATTTATTCCTTATACATTGTGAGTTACACAATGATCTCTCCATCATTTCTCAAGACATTGTGAGTTACACAATGATCTCTCCATCATTTCTCAGACATTGTGAGTTGCACAATCGTCTTTATTATTTCCTATACATTGTGAGTTGCACAATGGTCTCAACTATTTCTCAGACATTGTGAGTTACACAATGGTCTCAACTATTTCTTAGACATTGTGAGTTGCACAATGGTCTCTATTATTTTCTAGACATTGTGAGTTACACAATGGTCTCAACTGTTTCTCAGACATTGTGAGCTGCACAATGGTCTCAACTACTTCTCATATATTGTAAGTTATACAATAGACTCTATAAATTATCTTATAAAACCTTACATGATATTGTTTTACATGAAACTCATCACAATCTATCGATTTTCCTAATGGAAATACAAGAAATGGGATTTCTAAAAGATAAACTGACTCATCATCTACAAAAGCTGAAGTTCAGCAACTTTCTCTACATTCATCAAAGTTCTATTCTGAAACCTTCATTATTAAAAGTTCGTGATTCTAGCCAAGTATGGACTATTTTAGAATTACTTAAAACTTTCTTTGCACACGTATCTACCCATACTATCTTCTATGCAATGAAATGTGAAAACATAGGTTACAAGTCTTTTATGGCCAGGACTTGCAACTGAATGGTTTGATGTCGCCTTTGCTTAGTGGACAATTTCTCAAAAGCTATGGACATATCACAAGTATACCTAATTTAGGTATTTGAAAAATTTATCGAACCTCGGCTAAATATAGTCTAGTCACCTATATTTAACCTAGGGATAGTGGAACATAGTCTGACTAACTATGTTCGACTTAAATTTTTCAAACACTGAGAATAGTTATACTAGGATTATGATCAGGTTAATTTCCTACTTAAACTCGATAAACCACCAGAATTCATTAAAAAGATCTAGAGACACGATAGTGTCTTACCACTCAACAAAATCTTAACATCTTATTTATACTACCTAATTTCATTCTTGAAATTTTCATACATGAGATAATCCGAACTACTATCTTGGGATAGTCATCAAATCTTCTCGTCATTTCTTAGAAGTACTAGCCTGATTAGGTTTCAAGGATATCATTTCGCCATATTCCTTTAAAATTCACTTTTGATTTTAAAACAAACTTGACATCTCTACCTAAGAATAATGGTAAGCGTACGCTAAACTCTTCTAATCATCAACATATCACATCATTATCTGAACCCCATTGAAAGTCAGTATGTAAAACTTGACAGTACCACATTTCTTTCAAACACTAGTAGACATAAACACTATACGATATAGCATTCATCCCGAAACCACCTAAGACATGATCAACTTTGGAAATGGTTTGGATAGCCACTTGCCATTATCAAGACTTTCCTACAAATGACAATTATCACATCTAGTGTTGTAAATATCACATCTAGCCACTAGTAGACATAAACCCTAAATTATAAAGAAATTAATTTTTTTATAGGTATTTATATATTTTATATACATATTTATAAATATTTATTAGTTTTATTGTTATATTTAATATTTTTAATTATATATTTTATATAAATATTACAAATTTTACATTGTATATGCATTTAGTTATGTATTTCCCACTCTTAACCGATATTTGACTGATATTCCGATATTTGACCGATATTTGACCGATATTTTACCGATATTTACAAGATATGACCGATATAACCGATATTGACCGATATTTGACCGATATTGACCAACCGATAAATTTGACCGATAAGTGAAATATCGTATCGGTGGACCGCCGATAAGCGATATATCACTGATATATCGGCCGCCAAGACCGATATTTACAACACTGATCACATCATTATAAACCATTTCACATCAACAACATCTTATACCTTTAGGTGATAAACTTAAGCCACCACCAAAAACATAAAATGATACATAACACATTCTATGACCAGAAACTTGAGAACACAACTATTAGAATTCGGCGCATACACCCTCATTTTCCTAGACACTTCAACATCGGATAACACACACTGAATTCCGGGACGGAATTCCAATTAAGGTGGTGAGACTGTAACAATTCGCACTTTCAGAATTTCTATCCATTCTCAAATTTTTACTATTCATCTCGAGAAATTACTATTCACCGATTACTATTCATCATTTTTTAAGTCGGTTTGAGACTTCGAAAGGTTATTTTAAAATTTTACTATTCACGAAACACTATTCATCCTGTAAAAATTTTTATTTTTATTTTACCATAATGACAAGATAATTGAAACTTGACAAGTCATCCTGACGACGTACGTTGAATCCATACAGAACCGATTTCACAAAACCGTGCCCGAGAATTACTTTAGGATTTAAACGTCATTCGGACATCCCGATATGTCCATAAAACTCTATAAGCATTAGAAATATGTATTTATATCATTTTACGACAATTCCACAAGTTTTGGAATTTTACATTTTCAGTTATGCGTTTTACGCGAAATACGCGTTTTTGACCCGCGTTTCCAGCTTTTTGCAGTGTTTAAGCAACCCGACAGAACTTACCACTCATCTAATATGCTTATATAGAGTATGTTGATAAGTTTTAACATTTTTATGAGTTTCATATTTTTAAGATACCCGGTTTTAAGTTTCGTGACTTAACGGCTTACATTTAGTAATTAACATAACCAAGACTCACTCCGTAAAAGCAAGATATTATCAAAATTCATACCTAGTCATCCAAGATAGAGCATGAACGAAATTTTATGCTAAGTCACAAGCCTTGTTGGCTTGTGATAAGCCTTGATGAGCTTAGAAGCATACATGTGTTTATACAACATACTAAGTAACCTAGTATCAAAGTCTTATATGATCTCCTCTAGTCTCACTTATCATTCCATTTTACACACTAAGGTTCATCCATGTCTTCTTTCCCTCTCTTGATGCCGAACACACTCAAATACAATCACCTTCCATACTTGATCTTCATACTTCAAGTGACATACCAAAGTTCAAGGCCTTAGTATTCTATACATTAATCTTGAGTTTGTTTCATGATCCCATGGTTGAATTAGAAGTTATACAAGGTTTAAGGGGATGAGATTATAAGGTTTATACAAGAATTAGATCAAGCCTAGCAAGGGTTAGCAATATGGATAAAAGAATTGGAAGCAAAGGGTTTGGTTGAAGCTATAGGTTTTAGTGATTCTAGTTCTTATTTCTTGATAGTTATTCTTCACAAGTGTTGTAAGCAAACTCTTATGTTATCATTTGATTACTGTATATACTAGCATTTTATATATTTTACATGTTCTATATGCTTATTATACTTGATTGTTCTTGGAAAATTGGACTAAAACACTAGAAACCGTCGAAAGGACTAGATTTGCAACACATAAACTGGACAGGGGCTGTAAACGTAAATTCTGGGTAAAATTCGTGGACTGAGAAACTTAAGTAATAACATAGGATTATAGATCGATTTCTTGTGGTCGTTTCGCCGGGTGGCTCGTGCCGTAACTCATCCCGATGAATTAAACTAGAGCCAAAACGGCTAAATGTGTCCAAAACTGAGTAACAGATTTTAAACGGCTAAAACTCATAAAACTTGCATATAACCCCTTGTTGGTCAAAGAATAAAAGTTTTAGCTAACACCCTAACTTGAACGTGGCCCCTGACCGTGCATTAAACGGAGTTGTAGAACTCGACTTATAACCAAAACCGTGAGACAGTTTGCTGCTGACTGAAATAACTAGTACATTCAAGGGTAAATTGGTAATTTTACATTAGTTAAATAATTTATGGGGCAGTAGGACCCACTAATATGTTTAGTACATTAAATTACCTTTCCGAGGACACAAAAACCGAGTCGTGATCATTTACGATTTAGAAATAACGGGTAGATTTAGAAGGGGAAAACTTAAATAAACGAAACGTAAACTCTTATACGACTTCACAAATGTTAAGTATCCAAGCATAATTGATGTAATGATTATACAAGCATGTTTATACATTCACATCTTTATTTTAGAACCTAAGACAACATCATATTCTAGGTTGCGCGTAGAGGTTTCCTGGCTTATCCAACGATTTCGTTATACGTTTTGGTATCATTAGTTCACGGTGAGTTCATAGCCCCACTTTCTATTACTTAATTGTTTTACAAACCATTGGGGGAGATACATGCTTTATTTTTAAACTGAACACATTGCTTTGAAACTATATGTTTATCTGAACTGAATGTTTATTTATGCTAAGTAACAGTATTGCCATACGTGAATCGCATTTATATAATTATGTGCATACATAAACGTATCAAACAAAAGCGGGCTCAAGTATCACGTACTTGAGGCAGCCGTATCAAACAAAAGCGGGCTCAAGTATCACGTATTGAGGCAGTTGTATCAAACAAAAGCGGGCTCAAGTATCACGTATTGAGGCAGCCGCATCAAACAAAAGCGGGCTCAAGTATCACGTATTGAGGCAGCCGTATCAAACAAAAGCGGCTCAAATATCACGTACTTGAGGCAACCGTATCAAACAAAAGCGGGCTCAAGTATCAAATACTTGAGGCAGCCGTACCAAACAATAATAACTGTTTTGTTTTCAACATTATGGTTGTATAACAACGTAACCCACACAAACATTATGTGTTCAAAGTGGAATGTTGAAAGTTGAAAATGGTCATATACTCATATGTGAGTAAAATGTATAGTGTAATTAATACTCTTATTAAAACACCTCATTACTTAAAAGTACAATGATTTATTCACATTATACAACCAATTAAAAACATATCTACAAAATTAAATACAACCAATTAAAATACTACTTACTAATCTATACTACATATAAAGGGTGTATGGTGTGGAATGTTGAAAGTTGAAAATGATCACATGTGAGAGAAATGTATAGTGTAATTAAGGGTGCGTTTGTTTTATTGGAATGAAATGGTTTTTGACTAATCATTACAATAAACCAATGTTTGGTTAAAAAAAAATTAGTTGGATTTGATAGAAAGAAATCAAAATAGTGCAATATCTCAAACAGGACCACATAGCTAGGATTTGTGAAAAGACGTGGGTCCTGTTTTCATTGTGTCTTTTTCTCTCTCTTTTGTAACTCATGAAATAACATATTTTTATATAAAATAATATATTTTTATATAAAATAATATAAAATATTTATTTTAATTTTTAAAATACATTTTCTCCTTCCTACATAAAATCCAAATCCAAATTCAAATCTAAATCCTAATCCGAATCCAAATCCAAATCATAAACCCTTCTACAAACCAAACGGGCTCTAATACTCTTATTAAAACACCCCATTACTTAAAAGTACAATAATTTATTCACATTGTACAACCAATTAAAAGCATATCTACAAAATTAAATACAACCAATTAAAACACTACTTACTAAAAAGTACAATAAAAATTTCATAATTTACAATTTAAAGAAGCTACAACATAATTCATATAAAGTAATTAAACACACTAATTAATTAATGTTATTTTTAAAACACCCTAACATGAAAAGTACATATTATTATACACATTATACAAATTAATAAAACACACAAAGCTTCATACAACCTAACAAGTTGATGGTACATATAGTTTTGAAAACCGGAAGGGACCAACGGGTTCAACCGGGAACCGGTGTCGCGGTTCGGCTAACCAATAAAAGCCATCCAAAAACGAACCATAGAGGACCCGTTGAAACTGATACAAACCGGTGAATCAGGCCTCATCGAGATCTATTTCTCCGGTTAATTATCACAGGATACCCGAAGGAAAAACTGAAAAGTGAAAAGTTGAAATAAAAAAAGGAAATGTTGAAAACATATATTTCAAAAAGAAACTATTAATACAAATTGAAAACCGGGTTGACCCGGGACGCTTCGAACCCTACGGGTTGACCCGGTTTAATTTGACCCGTTTTCGACCCAACCCGACAAGTTGACCCGGTTTAAATCGACCAATTTTTTGACCGGAACGGTTCAACCGACTGAATTACCCGAGTCGAATCGAGTTTTGAAACATTATGTTTAATCACTAAATTTTTAAACTTTTATTATTTTTTGTTTATTTATAATTTTATTTTTGTTATCACGGGAACTCGTCTAGTATTTAAGAGCGGATGAATAGTTTGTTGAATATTGGGAAAAAGATAAAAAAGACATGTATTATTTTCCAAGAAATGAATCAAACAAAAAACATATAAAAACATAATCCTAAAAGCGCCATTTTCCATCATCTTCTTCTTCATAAATAAGATAAGGTTTATATTTTCTTCGTGGCTCACTTTGCTTCTATCAAACCATTATTTATTAATGAAAATAAAACTTATATAATCCATTAGGATTAATCTTTATATTCATTCATTCATAAACCCTAATAATTGTTATATAAAAAAAAAATGTCTGCTATTCAAGCTATTCTCATCTCTAAACCCCCAATCATCTCAAACCCTAATCATCATTCCAAAAGGTTTCACTTTCACCCTTTTAATCTCGTGGGTTTTTCTTCTAACCGTAAAAAGTTTCAACCTTTATTATTCGCATTGCATCAAGATTCTAATTCTTCTGTAAGTCATGGGTCAGAGGGGCAAATTGGTAATATCAATCAAGAAACTGTGCAAATTGGGAATGGTGATGATGAGAAGAAGAAGAAGAGGTTTAATTTGTATGTGTTTTTTATGGGGTTGTTTTTGAAAGTTAAGAATGGGTTTGAGAAAATTTTGTTTACTTGGTGGCCTTTTTGGCGTCAAGAGAAGAAGCTGGAGATGTTGTTTTCGGAGGCGGATTTGAATCCCAAAGACGCGGCGAAGCAGACTGCGTTGTTGGTTGAGCTTAATAAACACAGGTTGTTGTTGTTTACATAAAGTTTTGATTTTTATTTGTTGTTGTTTTGCTTGACTTGAAACTATTAGATAATGTATTTGTTGGAGTTAGGAATAGTTAGGTTTATGATCGTAATGTAGTTGAGAACTTTGGGCATTTTTCCCATACGGCACAGTTGATTGAGTGTGTGTGCATTTGACTTAGAAGATAGTGGTTTTATCGGATAAAAATGGTGCTTTTTGACCTCATGGGATGGGCAGGGAAATTAAGAAATTACTTACCTTGAAATCAACAGTCCAACATAATAGGATTAGGAAGAATTTTTAGCTTATGAAAGCTTTATGTGAAACTGGGGTTTTGAGGGCACGCTTTTTTCTATCGTTGATGGCATCGTTTGATTACTTTCATTTATATCTTAATATATAGTCATGAAAGAAGGTATACGACTATATATTAAGATATAAATGAAAGGTGAAATTTTGAATGATGTAGGATGCAATAAGTTTGTATTTTGTGAATGATCTGTTCATAAAACATGGCCTAGCTGCGGATAGTTATTAGATAATGTGTTGATTGGAGTTAGGAATGAAGTATAATCATAGAAGGTTGTGTATTTTCCCATACGACACAGCTGATAGACTGTGTGTGCATTTGACTTAGAAGCTAGTGGGTTTATCGGATAACAACACTGCTATTTGAACTGTATGATGCAGAGTGTTTTCTTCTATAATTTATTGAGTATTAAAGATGTACAATCGATAAAGAGTTAGGTTGACCTCATGCGATAGACGTGGAAATTGAGAAATTACTTACCTTGAGACTAACATTGTAGGAACAACTTCTAGTCTATGAGAGCTTTTTATGATGTTGGGGACTTGGGGTATCACAGGCACACTTTTTCAATCGTTGATGACACCTTTTGAGTGCTTTCATTTATCTCTAAGTATATGGTCATGAAATAAGGTATATGGCGCTCCCTGCTTTTGGAAAAATAGTGAAATGTAGAATGATGTAGGGTGCAATAAGTTTGTATATTGTGAATGATCTGTTCTTAATGCATGCCCTAGCAGCTGATTAGTTATTCAAAATATTCGTTTATTTGCTTTACCTAGTGTCTTGTGCTTTCTTCTTGGTACTGTATGTGAACCAGTAATTGCATGTGTGCTGTGCGATCTTTGATCCTTCTCATGTTTAATTATTGTTTTCAGCCCTGAGGCTGTTATAAGGCGTTTTGAACAAAGACAGTACGCAGTAGACAGTAAAGGAGTTGCAGAATATATACGAGCTCTGGTAGCTACTAATGCTATTGCTGAATATCTACCCGACGAGCAGTCTGGCAAGCCTTCTGGCCTACCTGCACTAGTAAGTAGATTTTATTGAAGCCTTTTAGTTTAATTATCTTATAATCTTATGCACGTCTTCTAATAATCTGTGTGATTCAATCTACTTTCAGCTACAAGATTTGCAGCAACGGGCATCAGGGAATTTGGATGATTCCTTTTTAAATCCTGGCATATCTGAGAGGCAGCCATTGCATGTAATGATGGTGAGTGTTTGTTTAAGTTTTACTTTAGACCTGCTTTGTGTAAATCTTTGTAGCACAAACACTTACCCTTATAATTCTCTGCATGAAGGAGATTAATGGTGCTTGTCTGTTTGACGTTCGCATTTCTTATCAAATGTAGGTTGATCCAAAAGTATCAAGTAGATCGTCACGGTTTGCACAGGAGCTCATCTCAACGATCTTATTTACTGTTGCTATTGGGTTAATGTGGTACGAGTTTATGTTCGTTTGTTTATGCTATTTTTAAGGGTCTGCTTAAACTTTTAGAAGGACTAATGAAGAGTGAGCAGACATTTTAGACCTCCTCTAAGTCAGATGGCACCTCTAGCTTAATTGGGCAATTTCAACCTATTTGTGTATAATACAGCTCAATTTTTTGCTATATTAGCTATAGCAGGTCAAACAGGTAAAATTAAATAAATTAAATACCCAAAAGGAAGAATATTGAACTCTTTAACGTCCTCCAAACTAGTGTACCCTCCTAAATTGCGCAAAAATATTGGATAATCTTAAAAATAAGCAGGTTTGTAATCAAGGCTTACTTTAAGTTACATATGAACTTAATAAAATGACAGATTAACTAATGGCTTTTGACTTGTCCCAATGTATTCACCAATCACGATTTCGTTACCCTAGTGTTAGTAAACAGCATGCTTACCAATTGCATTTTCTGTTAAAGTATTCTTTAAGCACAAATGATTTTCCATTCGTCAGGGTAATGGGTGCTGCTGCACTTCAAAAGTATATCGGTGGTTTAGGTGGTATTGGAGCTTCTGGTGTCGGCTCGAGCTCTTCTTACACCCCAAAAGAATCAAACAAAGAAATTTCTCCAGAAAAGGTAAAGTTTTTTCAATTCTTCTGTGTTTCACGTTTCTACATAGTGCTTTAACACTCCCCACCCCCTAAACCAGTAAACCTCTCCTCCCCGTCTAGCCCCCTCGAGTTAACTGCTGGCGTGAATGTTTGATTGTCTGTTGTCAGCGTACCAAGGATGCTGTAGGTGTTATGTTATGTGTATCTATTTAGTTAAACAGCGTGTAACCTTATGAAATGGTTGTGTGCAGAACGTAAAAACATTTAAGGATGTTAAAGGTTGTGATGATGCCAAGCAGGAGCTCGAGGAAGTGGTAGAGTACCTAAAAAATCCAGGGAAGTTCACTCGACTTGGTGGGAAGTTACCAAAGGTTTGTCATAAGAATATATGATTTAAACTTAATATTTGTGCTGTGTTTTCCTGAATATAGCATATATATATATCTGTGGGGGGAATTGCATTTATATCCCTCCAAAGGTGAATAATTCCATATATATCCTTCTTACAAGTTTTTGATGCATATAGTACAATGATTTTTATGCATGCAAAGGATATATATGCAATTTTGCATCTTTGGAGGGATATATATGCAAATGACTATATCTGTGTAAACAACTTATTGTGCTCCTGTGATGTGCATGTTTTTGAGGTATATTCTACTGATAAGAATCCTATTGGATCTTTTTGCAGGGTATACTTTTGACTGGGGCACCCGGTACAGGGAAAACTCTACTTGCCAAGGTTAGTT
Source organism: Chrysanthemum seticuspe (assembly GCA_019973895.1). Classification (NCBI taxonomy): domain Eukaryota; kingdom Viridiplantae; phylum Streptophyta; class Magnoliopsida; order Asterales; family Asteraceae; genus Chrysanthemum; species Chrysanthemum seticuspe. The sequence goes on from BPTQ01000002.1 coordinate 276,591,256, forward strand.
ACTTAATTGTAAATTAATTTGTATATCATATTTAGTGTTCTTTGAGTTTTTGGATTTACTCTAGTTATTTTGGCAATGCTACTAAATGTAACCATCTTTGTAAACGTCCAATATTGGATTTCTAGACTTTGATTCCATAGCATATTTTTGTTTGTACGTGTGCAAGTAATGAACCCATTTGATGCAGCCATACCTTCATTATGGTGGTGTTTGGCTAAGCTTATGAATTGGGCTTATGCTTATGTTATATAAGCGGCTTATGGCTTATATATCATGAGCTCATAAGCCTTGCTAAGTGTTTGGCTTAGCTTATCATAATTAATAAGGTAAAATGACAAAAAAAATACATGAACATTAAATAGGTGCAACTATTAAATGAGGGTATAAAAGTCTTTTTATATAATATCCTTATATAAGCCCACCCCTCTTCAAAAAGCCACAAAGTTTGGGCTTATCAAAAACCCCTTATATAAGCTCATAAGCCCACTCATATAAGCTTAGCCAAACACTTAGTTTAGGTTTATTTAATATATATAAGCTAATAAGCTCATAAGCTCATCTATAAGCTTAGCCAAACACCTCCTAAGTACTTGTTTAATAATCATACGTGTCTTAACATGCTTAAAAACATGAAAACTAATCCAAGAGACAAATTATAACAAGATTGTGACAAAATATTTGTGAAGGCAATTGCTGGAGAAGCTGGTGTTCCTTTTTTCTACAGAGCAGGTTCTGAGTTTGAGGAAATGTAAGTATTTTTTTGCTTATGCCATAAAATTAATTTCGTATGTGTATTCGTTATGTGGGCATGCCTTCTTGATCAGAATTATGTGTTCAAATTACTTACGTCACGTACATGGGTAAAGGGCTTGCTTGTGTGATTGTGGCATGGTTTGTATGTTGTATGAAGTAATCGTTGTACTTTCTTGGGAAATTTGTGCATAGTGTCTAGCATAATACGTTTCAAGAACACCTGTATTAGATTGATAACCAGTAAGTATAAGCTGAAGGCTTGCATGTTTTTTTCACCTGTTTTAGGTTTGTTGGTGTCGGTGCCCGGAGAGTGAGATCCTTGTTTCAAGCAGCAAAGAAGAAGGTTAGTCGTTTTTGGATACTTGCTTTAAGGTTGTAATCATCCACTAAATGTTTTGCTGACTTGTTCAGGCTCCATGCATCATTTTTATCGATGAAATAGATGCTGTTGGATCGACTCGAAAGCAGTGGGAAGGTCATACAAAGAAAACGTTGCATCAACTTCTCGTGGAGATGGATGGGTTTGAACAAAATGAGGTATACACAACAACGTCCATACTTTTGTCTCACTGTTGTTACATCTCTTAAAAAATGTGTGAATTTTTTTTCTACAGGGCATAATTTTGATGGCTGCAACAAACTTGCCTGATATTCTCGATCCAGCTTTAACAAGACCCGGTAGATTTGATCGACATGTAAGCTCATTAGCAATCTATACTGAATGTAAAGTCTATTATTTTTACCGGACAAGATGCTAAAAATATGTACATTTTATTTGATAACACAAACGAAGATACTGCCTTAAAAGGTTTTACTTTTGTGTATCACGCTGATTGTTTGGATGTGTGTTTAAGTTACATGTTATGAATTGAAGTTGTAAATCAGTTGCTAATAATGTTGGTTCTTTTTTCTAGATTGTTGTTCAAAATCCAGATGTGAAGGGTCGTCAAGAGATTCTGGATTTATATCTACAGGACAAACCACTTGCTGATGACGTTGATGTGAAGGCAATTGCACGTGGTACACCAGGGTTCAATGGTGCCGGTATGTTTCTACACTTTAAAAGATCGACTATGGAGCACTCTTTTTTTTCTTTCACTTACTATCGAGCTTTGGGTCAAGTTGAATAAACAATTTTTGGTTAAAGGATGAAAAGGTTAAAAGTCACCCATTTTTAAACGCATACAACTTTTAAATCGTTTAAATTGAAAGATTGAGGTTAATATGTTTTTGTAATCATAAGTACCACATTAATCATTTAATTTTTTTTTTATTAAAACGTGTTTTTGGGTCAACCCATGTACTTAACCAAACTGGCTGCCCTGCCATTCTTCCAACCTCTAGCCTACATGGTCTAGTTTCATGCTTGTTTCTTTCAAGTTTGATTTATTAGTACTTGATTGTACCTCTTTAACTATTTTTCTGCAACAGATTTGGCAAATCTGGTGAATGTTGCCGCCATCAAGGCTGCTGTTGAAGGTGCTGAGAAATTAAACGCATCACAGTTGGAGTTTGCAAAGGACAGAATAATAATGGGTACAGAACGCAAAACTATGTACTTATCCGAAGATTCAAAAAAGGTATGTACTTTTCTCATATAGAAACTTCCATGGAGCTACACTATCTCTTGACATGCGCATAATGTTTATTTTCAGCTGACTGCTTATCATGAAAGTGGTCATGCAATTGTTGCATTGAATACGGATGGAGCCCATCCGATTCATAAGGCAACAATCATGCCACGTGGATCTGCTTTGGGAATGGTCACACAACTGCCCTCAAATGACGAGACATCCGTAAGCAGGAAGCAGTTGTTGGCACGTCTTGATGTTTGTATGGGTGGACGAGTTGCAGAAGAGCTTATCTTTGGCAGTGACCATGTTACTACTGGTGCTAGTAGTGATCTTCAGTCCGCTACAGAACTGGCTCAATATATGGTATTATACTTGTCTCATGTGAATCCTGATGTTATTATTTCAGTGTGCTATTTTATGCTTATTATGTCTACTGTGCTGTTTGAAAGGTATCATCTTGTGGTATGAGTGACGCGATCGGGCCAGTTCATATAAAAGAACGACCAGGCTCCGAGATGCAATCACGTATCGATGCTGAAGTATGTATCTTTAACGAGAATTTGCATAATATAGGAAGCTGTGTATGTTACTGATCATTCTATTGATCTATTCTATTGATCTTGCAGGTTGTTAAACTCTTAAGAGACGCATATGAGCGCGTGAGATCTTTGCTGAAGAAGGTATGTTTTTCAAATTTCTAGAGGTGACAATTTTAAACGGGTTGATTTGGGTTATATATTATACCTTTTAAATGGATAAAATATAAAGACTTGGCTAAGAATGAAACTGTCTTCCAAAGTGTATTAAAGTCCTTGCAAAATCATTTCTTTGAAAATAGTAGATTAATAATTCGATGCTATGCTTTTGATACCGCATTTAATACAAATAAAAAGGGACAACTTATCATAAATTTACCCTCTTTTGACCCGCCAATTTGGAGATATATTTGCCTTACTGTAACTACAGTGTAACTAGTTTAATTTTTTTTTTGTCTGTACAGCATGAAAAGTCATTGCATACATTGGCAAACGCACTGCTGGAATACGAGACACTAAACGCGGAAGAAATAAAGCGGATTCTTCTTCCGCCTCAAGAAGGGCAAGGAGTTATACCAGTTCAAGAACTGCAGCAAGAGGAAGGAGAGCTTGTATTGGCATAGTAGTTTAACTTAGCAAACAGGTATTTTTGTGATTCTAAGTGTAGTAAATGGGGGACTATGTACAGTGTTGTATACAAAGCTAAATATTTATACAAATACGTGATTCTTTCCCCATGACCATGGACTCTATGTTGTTGAACATCAAAGCCCCCCAGAGTCTTTAAAACGACGTATTTGATTCTTTCTGTATGATCATTGGTTAATGTAGCCGAGGTGATATAATGAGCGGGTCAACCGGTTCCACTAACTCAAATGTATCTTCTTAGCGTTGATCAAAAGGGGTTGGGACAATAACTTGTTCTTTTTGACCATCTGACTTGTTTCTTTTTAGTTAAAAACAGTGTATAACTTAGAAGATTCAAGAAACTTGTCAACATGTTTAAGTAAATGCTTGAAATTGCTACAATGAAATGCAAAATCTAAAATGTAGATATTCGCTATCCCAACTGTGTGAACCGGGCAGGTCAAATGCATATTAATTTCGCCTTCTGATCTTCTGATCAAGCTTGCAACCGCTGAGTTGAGATTCGTTCTAACCCATGCTTTGATACTTGGATTGTCCTTCCAACTCGAGATAACCTATTCCTTCTGACCCATGTTTTAAATACTGTTTATCATCGACCCAAAAAGGTTACAGAGTTCAGTTTTGTTTATTGACACATGTTTTGAATACTGTTTGAATCACATAGATGACTTTGGTGAGGAAATATAATCATTTATCATACTAGGCGAGACAAATAGAATATGGTACATACACGAGACACCCGTTTTCACCATTTTTATTCACAAACATCTCAGCAAAGCTGAAACCTCAAAAACAGAAACTTAGCTTACCATTTAGCAATTTGACCTTATACAAGTGTGGTTTTTGAGGCTTGAGAATAGACAGATAGTCCAGCATGACATTGAATCTAACGACATGTAATGCAACAAAACACAATAGAGAGGAAGCTGCAGAGAGATTGCCAGGAACAGCTGGTACCAGTCCGTCACCAAAAGCCAACAGACTTATAAGAAGCTTCATCCGTGGTACATAGCTTCAAGCCTCACTGGTTCCACATTTACATCCTATCAATTGGCTCGGTCCTATCTTGGACTGAAAGTCGTTCGGAAACGTCAGCAAGAGATTTAAGATTGCACTTGATCAATGCTTGAACAAAGTAGCATGTTTCATCTTTTGTATTCCCTTCAGGCACATCGACCACAAATGACTCCACCACTAGAGTCCCTGGTCTGCCTTCAATAATTTCCGGGTGGACGGAGATAATTGAAGAATAGTTCTGAAAGAAAACATCGACAACCCCCATATGCATCACAGACTCTTTAACCTCCTAGGATTCAGATAATATATAGATCAAAAATCAACAAAAGATGAAACATTACCCTGAGTCTGTGATCACCACCAATGATCCGAACGCTAAAGATATGCTGGTCGTCATCAAGCAGTTCCAACCTCTCGGTACTCGTAGTGGCAGGAAGGCCAGACTTGACATCAACTTCTCTAAGACTACCAATCTCAAGATTACCCTGAGCAACACACCTACTCACAAATGGCTTGTACTTTTGTGGTTGATCAAATCTTCGCACCAATGACCAAACCTTAACAACAACAACAACAAAGAATCATTAAGTCACAACAGTCAAAGTTCCATAACCCGTCCCATATCAGTAAGAGATAAGACATTTGAGCTCCTTATAAGCTTCAAGTGGTGGGCTACTAGTATCCTTCCAACCATGGTTTTTAGTTGAACCCCCAGGATCTTTCGGCCATAATGATCGAAAATATATCTATATCCAAACTCCCTAGCCTTATTCACATAGACGAAACCAGGATACAATCTGAGGGTGCATTTACGAAAATTTATACAAACCTAGAAGCACAACTCTTATGAACCGGGATCATTTACGAAAAATTTCATAGGTGTCCCGGGACCCGCCCTGGTCTCCTAATTCAACATAATTGATCACATAGTGATATATATTCACATAGATACATTTTCAATCTAACTAGAACAAAGTAAAAATAGTGAAAAGATGTAATTCAACACACGTACATAATAAAAAAATGTAAATCTAAAAAAGGAAAGTAAACATACGAGATGAACAGGGGCTTTGATGTGTTTAACAAGAACAGAAGTACATTGATTGTCAGAAATCTGATCATGTCTATGATGTTTTTTAATGTACTCCATCACTAAACTGTTGTTGTTATTAATATTACCACCACAGCAACTACTCATCTTTTGTACTATATATTCAGAGATCCGATACAAGTGAAGTTGACTTAGTAAGTCGTCACCACATGATCAGTTTCTTTCTTTGTGTTTCATCGTGTGGAAAAAAGAAGAAAAGAATGAGGTTTATGTTTGTGTGTTGTGTAATATAGTATTGCACGTTGTTGTTCGGTCACTGTAGTAATTAATGTGTTATTATATTATCTCTAAGGTATTGGGATTGTAAATAGCCTTTTATAGCTTCATTATTTTCGGTTTTGCCATCTTTTTTGTCGGGTTCTTGCTTTCACATTGTCACCATGGGCTCACCAAATCACTATCCAACGTCATTTCTAGTTATTATTGCTTCAACCAAAAACTCAACAATACTTAGAGCAGCCGGTACGGGGACCGGATCACTTTTTGCACGACGGCACCACTTTATATGAAAGAAGGGGATTTTAGTGTTGTCGTGGATTTTGATGTTTATGAAAAATGAAAAAAATGATGATATGACACTATTTTTTTCACGACACCAGCCACACATTATGCTCTTAACAAATTACAAAATGTCATTCCAGGAGAAGCTCCTCCTAAATCAATTTATTGTAAGTTCAAGCTCTATTTATAACATCTGATACATTTTCCGTGCATAGGCTCAAGCTCGATTCGTTTAGAATGAGAAGTTTGAGTTTGGCTTTGTTTCCAGCGCCATTTGTATGGTTTGAACTCGTCTTGTAAGTATTCCATACGCTTGAGCAAACTCGAGCTCGAGTTTGGCTTTGTTTCGAACCTTATTCGTAAAGCTTGAGTTCAGCTCGTGAGTTATTCCATCCGTTCGAGCTTGAGTTGTTTAATCAAGTATATTGGTTTTCTTAATCTCTATTATATATAAAGAGAAAACGTCTTTTCTTAAAGGGAATTGATACTCACACCACAAAAATTGATGCACATCACCACAATATCATATCACTAATGCATATGTGGTTAAAATAAAGGACTAATCAGATATCTGATACTAACCTAAGGGACTGATTTTGTAACACCCCAACCCGACAAGGGTAGAAGTGTCACATTCTGGTGTCATATCAGAACATACAATTAAAAACGGAAGTCTTAAGAATAAAGTATCAAGTCATTTAAACAATGATTACAAGGAAAATTACAAAACCCAAAATGTCTAAGATAAAATGAAATCTCAAAAGCCCGCCAAAATAAGTCCAAATAATAAGGTAACTAGGGTTAGTCCACTCAGATAATCCACCTCTCAGCCCAATCAAAGCCCATCTTCAAACCTAAAACCTGCCGCAGGAAAAGAAATGCGGCTGAGCTTAAAAAGCCCAGTGAACAGATATAACAAAACGAAAGCTAAATAAAATCTGAATTGCGAAATGAAACAAAGGAAACGGATAACAAAGTCGCAGCGAAATGAGGACAATGAGTCAATGAGGATCCTGCAGAACACACTTATACAGATATCCAAAACGAAAGCTAAATAAAATCTGAATTGAAGTGTTTCCCGAGTTTGTAAAATTTTAAGTTTGAGGGCAAAATTGTCCTTTCACGCGATTGAGATTTTAGGGTTTTACAACTCTTCCCCTCTAAAAGAAAAATTTTCGTCCTCGAAAATTGATGTCGCAGGGGTACATAGAGACGTATAAGTTCAAGTCAGATGTAGCAATCCATAGTCTCACACAGATCATAACGATTTCGGTTCCAAAGCGTACAAATCATATACGTAACGGATGTCGATGAGAATCTCACAGAGAGGTACAGAGTTCCAAACGAACACGAGGAGTGACAATAACGGATATGAGTCATATTCCATTCACGTACCAACCCCAGGCATTTTCCAAGATGTCGTATGATTTCAATAAGGTCAGATTATATGATCTCGGTATTATCACGTTGATCAGGCGTCATAATACTTGCATCACATAACAAGTCCTCATTGTCATCATATTCTGTCTCAGGTCATGACGAACCCACATAAACAATATCACAACAAAACAGATAACATACGGGTAGCAAACAATATACCAAAGCAGACCAGATCCACATACAAACAACATATAACACATCAAACCAACTTACCATACCACAAAAGGAAGAAGGCCACCAACTTGCTCAAGACGGTTCCTAATGACTCATCACTGACGATCCAGATATAAAGCTGAGATATTACCAAAATGCTAAATGATAACGCTTCACGATTCAAACCGAGTTCTGAACAAATCGAAGAAGAGCAATGCCGATCAAAATCACATAGCAAAATATCAAATCGCCACAACGCTTGACAAACAAATCGGATTAACACAGGTCGCGCCCAATCATATGAAGTAGATGAATCTCCTCAGCCACCAGTTGAATCTTGTCTCCGTCTTTGCGCCTTTGGTTGATCCGTCCAGCTCCCTCCAGCAGCATCTTGATGTCTCCGGCAGCATCACGATCGGGTACGGCTTCTGCTTCACGAACCTCTCCAGAAATTGTTGCGGTAGTGCAGGGTCGGCACCATCATCTTCGGTTCCACGAGTAGCCTTAATCTAAATGATCGACAAACAAATGCGCGAAGGTAAACAAATAAAATCAATTGCGAAAAGGAGAAGGTCAAATCGGCGAAGACAAAAGAATATCGGATCAAAATCTGAACGACAATCAAAAGGAATCGAAAGAGATCAGAACAGACGGAAGCCTAATGTCTACCCAGTCCTCACAGGTCAATCCTAAGGTCAACAAGACGAAACCTGGGCTCTGATACCATAATTGTAACACCCCAACCCGACAAGGGTAGAAGTGTCACATTCTGGTGTCATATCAGAACATACAATTAAAAACGGAAGTCTTAAGAATAAAGTATCAAGTCATTTAAACAATGATTACAAGGAAAATTACAAAACCCAAAATGTCTAAGATAAAATGAAATCTCAAAAGCCCGCCAAAATAAGTCCAAATAATAAGGTAACTAGGGTTAGTCCACTCAGATAATCCACCTCTCAGCCCAATCAAAGCCCATCTTCAAACCTAAAACCTGCCGCAGGAAAAGAAATGCGGCTGAGCTTAAAAAGCCCAGTGAACAGATATAACAAAACGAAAGCTAAATAAAATCTGAATTGCGAAATGAAACAAAGGAAACGGATAACAAAGTCGCAGCGAAATGAGGACAATGAGTCAATGAGGATCCTGCAGAACACACTTATACAGATATCCAAAAAGAAAGCTAAATAAAATCTGAATTGAAGTGTTTCCTGAGTTTGTAAAATTTTAAGTTTGAGGGCAAAATTGTCCTTTCACACGATTGAGATTTTAGGGTTTTACAACTCTTCCCCTCTAAAAGAAAAATTTTCGTCCTCGAAAATTGAAGTCGCAGGGGTACATAGAGACGTATAAGTTCAAGTCAGATGTAGCAATCCATAGTCTCACACAGATCATAACGATTTCGGTTCCAAAGCGTACAAATCATATACGTAACGGATGTCGATGAGAATCTCACAGAGAGGTACAGAGTTCCAAACGAACACGAGGAGTGACAATAACGGATATGAGTCATATTCCATTCACGTACCAACCCCAGGCATTTTCCAAGATGTCGTATGATTTCAATAAGGTCAGATTATATGATCTCGGTATTATCACGTTGATCAGGCGTCATAATACTTGCATCACATAACAAGTCCTCATTGTCATCATATTCTGTCTCAGGTCATGACGAACCCACATAAACAATATCACAACAAAACAGATAACATACGGGTAGCAAACAATATACCAAAGCAGACCAGATCCACATACAAACAACATATAACACATCAAACCAACTTACCATACCACAAGGTGCAATATATAATATGGTGCAGTGGGGAGTCCAGAAGGTGCAATATACCAAAGCAAACAACAGATAACATACGGGTAGCAAACAATATACCAAAGCAGACCAGATCCAATTCATAATATGGTGCAGTGGGGAGTCCAGAAGGTGCAATATAGGTATATCAAGAGTGTAAGGGTTGTCAGAAATCTATCCCGAGCCAACAAAACAAACCATATCAATAGTGGCAATAGCAGCCAAGTAACCAATAGTAACCATTGTATTCGGAGGGGTGACCTCGGAATACCAAACCAATATGAGGGGAGACATCAGTAACCTGTGGAGTAGCTAGCTCCCAAAATGTGAGGGGGTGTATTGCACACACGCACCACATCACCAAAACAATATATCAATATCAATACAATACAAATCTAGGATGCATCCATACGCCCCTGCAAAACAATAGTGGCCATACAATATATCTGAAGCGCGCATAATCAATACAAAATAGGGACGGTGTGGAACATCACTCATCCACACTGGAGTCATGCCATTGGTGCATCAATGACACGGACATGGAACCCCCATGCCTAGTTAATGGCTCGGGTATCAATCTGAAGGGTCAGACAAAAGTTCAAAGTGTAGCGATATATAGGTCTTCATAAACAAAGGTGCAATATCATTAATTCACAATTCAGAGGTTCATAGCAATAATTCAATATCAAGGTCCAATATCAATGTTTCAATAACAAAGTTTCAATAGCACACATATAATAGCACATGTCAATAGCAAAAGTTCAATAGCAAAGGGTTCAATAACGAAAGGATCAATAGCAATGGTTCAATATCAAGGGTCAGCAGTAAGCAAATTCAATATCAGAGGATCAATAGCAATGAAAGCATAGCAATGAATATCATAAGCGAAACAAAGTCGAAGGACCAGAAAGTCATGAGAGATCCCTACTGAAAAGGGATAGAATATCTGTACCTTATTCGGAGCAAATCACAATGAAAGTAGAATCAAGAAAGGAGATCAATCCCGTCGCCCGGAACCTATATGAATTAAATAACGTTCTATAAGAATCAGATCACTCGTTTAAGACGGCTTTCTATTTTTAGCAGGTTCCCGCTTTTAGTAATCTTTTCATTTTAGGTACTTTCTATTTTAGGCAACTTTCTATTTTAGGCAGGTTTCTATTTTTAGTAACTTTCCATAAATAGCAGGTTTCCATATTTAGTAAGTTTAGTTACTTATCTAAAGTTAAATAATGAAAATGAGTGTTATTATGATTTAAGGATCCTTTATGACAAGTTACAAGAGTTTAGGGTTTAAAATGTCAATATTGCAAAGTATAGGGTTAAAAGCGTAAATATAGTAAGTTTACTCATTTTACTCATTTAATCCATTTAGTTAGTATATTAACAAGTTAATCCATCAAGTTTCACCATTTACAAAACAACCCCTTCATTTTAATAAATCGACATAAACATTATAAACCCTAGTTTTTAGGTTATAGTTAACATATCCGTTCTAAACCATTTTAGCTCGATTAATACAATATTACAAGACATCTTTATGTGATACCATTTTAATTCGAGACACCCTTCATCAAAATCCATTTTGTACGCCCCATGTTTTAATCAAAACACACTCGTAAATCATTTGTTAATAATTCCATTTATCATATACGTAATCATATAATTCATAAGCTCATTAAACCCTTAACCAAACATACATATGTCGACTTATATGAAAGACTCAAAATCAATTTCGTATTCATATTACATATCATATGTCATTCGAATTATAGAGATCAAGATTCAAGGTTTTATGTATACTTGTGTGATCATTTCATGTGACAAATATACTTATGATTTTATGTGATATCTTTTACATATTACAAGCCCTAGAAAACATCATAGCCACGAATTGATTAAGACACAAAGAGGAAAAGATTTAAGATGATGATACGTTACCCTAGTAGCGTGTACGAGACAAGAAAACAAGAATCAAACCACCAAAATCAAACCAAGCCTCCCTTGGCTTAAACCAAACCCATGGCTACAATATATAACCCACGACCAAGCTCCAATTCAAACCAAAACACGATCACCACGTCCATCAATCGATTACACACGATCACGAGCCTCCTAGGAACCTTTGTTTGTTAAATTTTCGGATGGAATGGAATAAAAATCAAGGGTGCCGCCACTTAGTATTAGAGAAGGAGAGGCTTAGGGTTTCTTTTAGTTTTTGAAATGAAATGAAGAGATAAATGAGATTGATTATAATTGATGTGGTGATTTAATGGGAGCCCCAACCTAGCCGGCCATCAAGGAGGAATCAAGGACCAAGTTTATGACTTTCCATCTTATCATTTTACAATGTATGTAGTCCTCTTTCAAGTCTAGATTAATTGTGTACACATTGTAATGTTTATTTGATACTTAGAGTATAATTATTTATGTTCTTTTAATTTATATCATAAGTTACTTACTTTCATAATGTGGGAATATTATTAATCATATAACTTGTTAAACGACGTTGAAGTGTTTCCCGAGTTTGTAAAATTTTAAGTTTGAGGGCAAAATTGTCCTTTCACGCGATTGAGATTTTAGGGTTTTACAGATTTACTCTATTGTCATTGCAGTTATAGTCCTTTGTACATAGATTGAGATAGATGTGTTGCTTATGATCAAAGGTTGAAAGATATGAGGTCAAGATAATAACAAAGAAACACGGGACGGCTAGTTTGCAAATAAGAGGAGGACTAAAAGCTGTAATATGTCAACGTCTTTAGATTGGAGTATATAAGTTGAGAAATCAACTCATTCTATTAATTCAACACATCAAAAAATTATCGAACTCTCTCAAAGTTGTTATCGGTCGCTCTCTGATAACATCAAATAGTCCTGATTATTAAGTGTCAATTTCCCCCGATAATGCTTGTAATTTATATCATTTATATGGATTTACGCTTGTTTTCCATTCTTTCCACTTTCAGGTAAATTACGAGCATTGGAGCTAAAGAGACGCGGAATTGGAGAATTATCTAAAAATTTATCATAGTATGCTGATTTTGAAGAAGTTACGGCGTAACTCGTCTCTCACATTACGCCGTAACTATTGCGTGACTCAGAAAACCAACTTATCAGAAGGTTACGACGTAACTCTTCCCAAAGGTTACGACGTAACTATATTAGGTCAAATGAGGTTCCACGCCGCTGATACTTACGTCGTAACTATATCATCAACTACGGCGTAACCAAGTTTATTGAAGACTACGGCGTAACCACTTATAAGGTAACGCCGTAACTAGCAGATCTAGTGCAAAATACGAAGAAATTGAAGGTTACGGCGTAACTCTTGTTATGGTTACGCCGTAACCCAGATCTGGCCTATAAATACCCCACGAATTCCAGCATTTCTAATCATCCTATTTCACACACAACAACCAGATAACGTGGGAAAAAGCTTAAGGCAGGTCTAGAGGAGCATACGGAGCTGTCTCCAAAGGAGTAATCACTCCCCTACGTTAAGCATTAGCATTTTATTTATTTTTTTTACTTTCAATTCATGTATTTTGTACCTTTGAATATTGAATTGGTTTGTATGATTAATGTGAGTGGCTAAGCACCTCTTGGTGTTGGCCTAGTTATGATTCCTTAATTGTTTTGTTTGCATTTACTTTACTTTCGTACAATTATTTCTAAGTGTATGCATGCATAGTTTATTGGTAGTCACCCTTGGTTCGGTAGTTTTGAATGGCGGTAGAGGCCAATTGCCTAGGAGATATGACCAACTGACCCTAGGTGAGCGGACTGAGACGGGAAGGGTAAGATATGACCAACTGACAACCCTTTCTATTTGTGCGATTTGACCAACCGATCACCTACCGTTTGGATGAACTTAAGAATTAGGGGGTGAGTGTTTAAGTTGCTAACGCCCGGGCACTCACTATTATAAATCTAGCATGTAGCGGTACTTAATGACTTGGCTTAGGGGACCAGGAACAACAGGACTTATGAGGGGACACCTAACTTCTCCTGTGGTGGCATCTTTGCTGATAGGTTAGGCGAATTGACCAAGTGTTGTCCTCTCGACTTTGACCCCACCTGAAGTAATTGGAAGTAAGTAGACGTAAGCATAACTAGCTAGAAGGATTAACTAGGTTAGCACCACTCTCCTCTATTGATTTTCCCTTCACCATTTATTTGCTTTATTCTGCTTTAGTAGTTTAATTAATTAATTCCCTATCGAAACAGTTATAAATCTGTGACACCTAGACTTAGTAATAATCTAACACACGTAGCTCTTGGGACGACCTCGGCTTTACCGATTACTACACTACACACGACCGGGTACACTGCCCGTTAGTGCACTAGGGTAGACCATAGGTATAACGAGACTTTATAAATATTAAAACCTGGTCAGTAAAACCTGCATCAAGTTTTTGGCGCCGCTGCCGGGGAGCTATTTTAGGATTTCGTGTTAAGTCTATTTTAATTTTTTTTCTTAAATGTCAGGATACAAGACTCGCAGCTCGAGGCAGTTTCTGGCCACCCCATTCGACGACCCGGTGAAGCAATTTCGGACAAGGAAAGTTTACTCTCCGGTTCCTATTCACAACATCTTCTCATTTTACGAATCAGACCAGTCTGACGTAGAACCAGAGGTCATCAATGAAAATAATATCGATGACCTAACTATGGAGCAATATTTGGAGCGACCAAATGAGAACTACCAACGAAGCTTCACTCAGGATTCTTATACTGAAAAATACTCTATTCCAGATCATATTATTTGAGAGTTACACGAACTTAAGTTTTCTGGAGATGAAGATGAGGACGTTCAGGATCACGTTGAAGAATTTCTCCACTTATCATCTCTTTTCAACGGCATAGGTACTCCGAGCTATTCGGTCACTGCAAGGATTTTTCCTATGACTCTTACTGGGACAGCGAAAAGATGGTATAACAAACTCCCTAACGATTGTAAAGGAGCATGGGATAAACTAAGAAAAGAGTTCGTCCAGCAATTTTGCCCTCCTTCAAAAATGGCCAAGCTTCTTGGGAAAACCTATCAATTCGTTCAGGTTGGAGAAGAAACGCTTTACCAAACATGGGAAAGATTTAATGAGCTACTCTATCGATGCCCCACTCATGATTTAAACAAACATCAGATCGTCTACGTCTTCTATCGTGGGATTAATGCGCTAACACGAGAACTTCTAGATTCCCCAAGACCTATTCCTAGCATGACTCCTGACCAAGCCCTAGAATGTATTCAATGTATTTCTGAACATTGCTACAAGTGGCATATGGATACAGGGTACGGACCGAGAGACAATTTCGATCATAAGGTAATGAAGACGATAACAAAACAAGAATACAATTATGGGGAGATTTTCGAAAAACGAAGGTTAGAAAGAGAAGCTGAAGCATGCAGGGTTGAAAGGGTTAAGAGTGTGTTTGGGACCAAAACCAGGAGCGATCTTGAGAAAAATATTCTTGACCACATCAAGGAATCAAGAGAACGAGATGATAGGATTGAAAAATTGATGAAAACATTCGTGGATAATACAATCTCTTTTCTCAAGATTCACGATGATAGGATCAAGAGATTGGAGAAGAGTGTTAGCTCGTGTTCAGAAGCCATCTCTGATTACCTAGCAGCTCGAGAGGAGGAAGTTGTCCACACTGTAGAAACTATCCTTGAAGAACCCATGACCTTTTCGGAAAAAGTTAAGCGACGAATCAGCATGGAAAGACAGTCACTTCTGGACCAAGCTTTACCGCTAAACTTCCCTATCAATAATTCTATTAAAACTAATCATGATGATATTTTGCAGGAATTAAGCAATGATGAGACAATTCACCTCAACGAAAGATGTTCAGCAGTTTTGAGAAACGAGCTACCACAAAAGGAAAAAGATTCGGGGTGTTTCACTCTCCCTTGCTTGATCAGGAGTCTAAACATGTGTAATGCCTTAGCTGATCTTGGAGCTAGTATTAGTATAATGCCTCGTTCGATGTTTTTGCGTATGGGGATTGGTGACCTAAAGCCGGCAAAGATGAAAATTGAAATGGCATATCGATCTATGCAATCGCCGTTGGGCATCGTTGAAAATGTGTTGGTAAAAATTAAGAAATTCCTTTTCCCAGTAGATTTTATGATTCTTGACATTCCGGAAGACAACAGAATACCTTTCATTTTAGGTAGGCCTATGCTTGCCACTGTCCATACTAAGGTGGATGTCTTTGCTGGAAAGTTAACTCTTGAAGCTAATGGAGAAATTGCAACGTTCAGACCTAATGAACACTTGTCTACCCCGAAAAAGGTATGTGCAATTGACCCAGTAGGCAGTTTTGGTGACGCTTTAGAAGAATTTCTTAGCGACCCCCGGGATCCTGGCGAGGTTGATTCGGGAAGAGATTTTGATGTTTTCGTCAACTTTGAGGAAGAGGATAATTTAGGATTAAGTGCTGAAGATCTCTCAAGTGACGTCGAGATGGCCCATTGGCAAGATAACTCTGGTAAGGCTTTTTCGCAAACCAATCATCCTAGATTTCATGAGGTAGGAACCCGCATACATCAGAGAAACCCCTATTATCTCAAGATCTCATGCAAAATCGGGTTCATCGACTTCCACCCATTTATTGACACTACTTCCCCAGTCAACATCATCTCGAAAGAATGCTACAACCGAGTTATGAAGAAAGAATTAGAATATAAGGGAAATAACTTTCTTGGGTTTGCAACTAACATCCATGTCTTCGTTGGAACTCATTCATTTTTTGTGGACTTTATGGTTTTAGACGACGTAAGCGAATTTGTGGAAGATGGACTTACGGGAGTAATTTTAGGAAAGCCTTTTCAGGAAATGTCGGGGTTAGATAAAAAAAAAAAGAAGGGTTAGTATGGCTGAAGATAAACGATGATAAGACTATTTTCAAAATGCCGAGAACGATCAAGAACTTTAAAAATTGGACCAAGAGGCAGTTAAGCCAAGCCAAACCACTGCTCGATATAAGTGAGGAAGACAAAGAGAAAGGTATTGACCACCCTTACCAGAAAATCAAGAGTTTCTACTCGGGCTGTTTAGAATTAGGGGATGACTACAAACGGGATGAGAATTTGGTAATTTGGATCCAACGTGGAGATTGCCATATCCACGAAATGACCAACAAGCACGTGTAGCCCCGTGGCTCTGAGTCTAACTTAAAGACTCGTAAATAAATAAAAGTGCTCTTTCGGGAGACAACCCGAATTATCCCTTTCTTTTGTTTTATTTCCATTTCTGTTGGGTTTTGTGTTTTCTAACCATTTTTGCAGGAAACGAGAAAGTAATTACTGCTGCAGTTTGCTGATCTGACAAGAGTTACGGCGTAATTCATCTATGTGATTACGCCGTAACCAACTTTTTAGCAGCAGAATTCTTGACGCATTAATAAATAATAATTACGGTGTAATACTATCTCCGTGGTTACGCCGTAACCACTCGCTTTGCAGCTTATGTCAGGTTTTGTTAGTTACGGCGTAACTCCCTTATAAGAGTTACGACGTAACCTTCCTCTGCTTTAATTCTTTCATTTTAAAACACAATAACCTTGTATTAGTTTAATGAACTTTGTGGGTATGTTCCCTGTAAACCCTCACGAGACTTCACTCGTCCACTTGGGACACCAAGTGGTTTAAAAGGCTTGTTGCATATGCTAAATGCAACCGTGATTCCTACGAAAGTGAGTTAGGTTTGTTTTTCATTTTTCATTTTTTCTTTTAAGAATTATGCTTGTCGGCAGTGTGATTTCAGGGATTGAAGTTTGTTCATGATGCTTATACGAAGGCACATCTCTTTTTCGTGGGCCTTCTTTCTTTATGGAGCAAATTTCAGGGAAGTTCTCGCTCTAATTCTACTTTTCTCTTCACCTTTATTTAATGCTTAGTACAAAAGGGACTTTGTATAATTCAAGTGGGGGGGGGGGGGGGGCGGGAGTAGAATTATCTCTTGAACATTATTTTGCCCTCGTTTTTCTAGTTTATTTTAAAAAATTATGCCATTTTTAAAATTTTGACATGTTTTTCTTAACCTAACTAGATTAGACCAAAGCCGAGCACATACAACCCTTGATATTATATGGTGAGATTAGCCTTATCCGTCCAATATTTTACCCCAAATCCATCAAATTATGAGTGTGCCGGTAGCTTGTAAACTTTAGAACTTGGCCTTTGCATCATTTCGAGACCATATACGAGGTATGTTGAGTTAGCTCGATGTATTTGGACTTTTCAGTTTTAGAAGGCAATATTATAGGATTGTCACCCAAATAGCCTACCGTTGTGTGTCTATCGAGTAGTCACCTCGACTTCTCAACCCCCATGTGAAACCCTTTTGTTGCACTCACCTTTAGTGCAAGATACCCCTAGATACACCCATCTGAGGCATTCCTTTCATTTTGTTAACCCGATATATTGTTTCGATACACCTATACACCTTAGCTTACCCTCTAGTCTTTATTTGTGATTGGGAAGTCATTATTTGCCTAAGTTCAAGGTTCGAGTGGAAAGGTTCGAAAATCACGCTTTCATAGACAACATTACTGAAGATCATTGAAGACCCCCGAATTCCCATTGTTCATCTCAAGTGGGGGGATATTATGTTTAAGTTATTATTCTTATGTTGAAAAAAAAAATTGTTATGATTTAGTTATTGTAAAGTGCGATGTTATAAGCACTATTATGAGCTTTATAGATTTAGTATCGAGGAGGCCACCTCGGCCACATTTAAAGATTGGAGTTGGTAGTTATGCCAGCAGTTGGAGAAAAGGTAGTGTGCCCATCACGACGTCCTCTAATGACACATCTACCTTATATTTCATGATCCGGTTTCTTGACTTCAAAGCTTGAACTTTGGGCAGACGGTAAGTGGTGATGACTTGGTTATAGATTTATACTACCTGCTTGTTTTTTATTTTACACCATTTATATATCCCATGTCTTATCCTACCCTTTAGTCATGAAGCGTGTCTAGGTGATGCAGCGAGCAATCTTTGGTGCCTTGGCCATGGATTTGGTCATGTATCATTGATTTTGTCCACTTCGCCGTGACATGTTAGTAATGACGAGTCACCCCTTAACCTTTTTCGTGTCTACCCATATTGCCTTCGAGAGTTGTTTAGCCATTAACTCTAGTGGTGGAGATTTGTGTAACCGCCAAGCTTATGATAGAATATATGCTATGACTGTGCGATTGAGTGATCACCCTGAAATTGACACTTAGAATAGTTGAGAGATTTGAGTGTTTTGTTCCCCTTTCGTGAGGTGTTCGGCTTTGTTTTATTCTAGCATAAGGGATTTGTAAACTTATATTTTCCAGGTTATGGGAGATATCTTTTTAGGAATCTTTCTAATAAGGTCTACTTGAGGGCAAATAGAGTTCAAGTGCGGGATATTTGATAACATCAAATAGTCCTGATTATTAAGTGTCAATTTCCCCTGATAATGATTGTAATTTATATCATTTATATGGATTTACGCTTCTTTTCCATTGTTTTCTACTTTCAGGTAAATTACGAGCATTGGAGCTAAAGAGACGCGAAATTAGAGAATTATCTAAAGATTTATCATAGTATGTTGATTTTGAAGAAGTTACGGCGTAACTCGCTCTCACATTACGCCGTAACTATTGCGTGACTCAGAAAACCAACTTATCAGAAGGTTACGGCGTAACTCTTCCCAAAGGTTACGACGTAACTATATTAGGTCAAATGAGGTTCCACGCCGCTGATACTTACGCCGTAACTATATCATCAACTACGGCGTAACCAAGTTTATTGAAGACTACGGCGTAACCACTTATAAGGTTACGCCGTAAATAGCAGATTTAGTGTAAAATACGAAGAAATTGAAGGTTACGGCGTGACTCTTGTTATGGTTACGCCGTAACCCAGATCTGGCCTATAAATACCCCACGAATTCCAGCATTTCTAATCATCCTATTCCACACACAATAACCAGAGAACGTGGGAAAATGCTCAAGGAAGATCTAGAGGAGCATACGGAGCTGTCTCCAAGGGAGAAATCACTCCCCTACAATAAGCATTAGCATTTTATATTTTCTTTACTTTCAATTCATGTATTTCGTACCTTTGAATATTGAATTGGTTTGTATGATTAATATGAGCGGCTAAGCACCTCTTGGTGCTGGCCTAGTTATGATTCCTTAATTGTTTTGTTTGCGTTTACTTTACTTCCGTACAATTATTTTTAAGTGTATGCATGCATAGTTTATTTGTAGCCACCCTTGGTTCGGTAGTTTTGAAAGGCGGTAAAGGCCAATTGCCTAGGAGATATGACCAACTGACCCTAGGTGAGCGGACTGAGACGGGAAGGGTAAGATATGACCAACTGACGACCCTTTATACTTATGCGATTTGACCAACTGACCACCTATCCTTTTGATGAACTTAAGAATTAAGGGGTGAGTGTTTAAGTTGCTAACGCCCGGGCACTCACTATTATAAATCTAGCATGTAGCAGTACTTAATGACTTGTCTTAGGGGACCAGGAACAACATGACTTATTAGGGGACACCTGACTTCTCCTGTGGTGGCATCTTTGCTGATAGGTTAGGGCGAATTGACCAAATGTTGTTCTCTCGACTTTGACCCCACCTGAAGTAATTGGAAGTAAGTAGACGTAGGCATAACTAGCTAGGAGGATTAACTAGGTTAGCACCACTCTCCTCTATTGATTTTCCCTTCACCATTTATTTGCTTTTATTTGCTTTATTCTGCTTTAGTAGTTTAATTAATTAATTCCCTATCGAAACAATTATAAATCTGTGACACCTAGACTTAGTAATAATCCAACACACATAGCTATTGGGACGACCTCGACTTTACCGATTACTACACTACACACGACCGGGTACACTGCCCGTTAGTGCACTAGGGTAGACCATAGGTATAACGAGACTTTATAAATATTAAAACCTGGTCAGTAAAACCTGCATCACACACTCTCTCTCTCTCTCTCTCGAAAACCCTAAGTTGTTGTTTGATCATCTTGATCAAGTTTTTATTGTTCTGATTGTGTTCTTGTACTTGATTGAAATTAGGTTGTGATTCTGTTTGTGTAAAACTGTTTGAGAACAGATTGTTGTTGAAGTGATTTTGATTAATAAAAGAGATTAGATTTTGTTTTTCTACATGGTATCAGAGAGGATATAGTTTATCTTACTCTGAATAAGTTTTTTTGAAAAATTAGGGTTTCGACTGTTTTGGGGTTTTTTTTTACAATTTCTTTGTTTTTCTTTCAATTAATTGTTGTCAATTGATAGATCTGTTGTCTAATCGTTTAGATCTGAAGGTTTTTTGAAATCGCCTAATTTTTGAAAAAATTAGGGTTTGGTATATTGGGGCTTTTTATTATTAAAGGCTTCTTTGGTCGATTATGCGTGATTAATCGATAGATTTGGTGTTCTTGATACGATTGAAGGTGATTATGGGTATTTTCCCTAATTTTGAGAAATTAGGGTTTTGATGATCTTGTATCTGGGTTATTGGCTATATTCCTTGACTAAGTGAATCAAGGGTGTAGTAGTTTTTTGGTATTCCGTTGTTGCTATTTGCGTGCACTGTAACACCTCTCACACTCTCTTTAATTTCCTGTCTATTATTTTCTTGCAATAGATTGCTGGAGGATAGGATTGAGACATATTGGAAGTTAAGGATTGGTTTGTTGCGGTGTTATTTGTTTCTTTATTTGTTATTTATTCTTTTTGTGCTTGTGTGCGCCCTTGACCTACCACTTGAGTGGCAAGAAAATACTGGGAACTACCTTTTCTCCTTTTTGAGTGCTTGTTTTTTGTGATTGCTTGTTATCATGTCTATTCATGGTGCTACACCTCCTGGTTCTATTCATGGCGAGGATGATATTTTTAATCCTCATGTTACTCTAATAAGTAAATTGAATTTAATTCACCCTTTACATTTACACCCTAATGACTCCGCTACTTTAATTGTGATATCTGTAAACTTATAGGAAAAGAGAACTATAATGTTTGGTCTTGTGCAATGCTTTTGGCTTTAGAGGGTAAAAATAAAATTGGTTTTATTGATGGGACTTGCAGAAAGTCACATACTGATGAAGTTTTGGGCAGACCATGGGATAGGGTAAATGCAGTTGTTCTTGGTTGGATCTTAAATTGTTCTTAGTTGGATCTTAAGTTCAATATCTGATGAATCATTTATGGCTCAAATGTTTTCTAAAAGGGCTTTAGATGTTTGGAATGAACTTAAAGATACTTTTGATAGGGTTGATGGCTCAAATGCATTTTTCTATAATAAATAGTATTATAATAATCCAGAAATTTACGGGTTGTTATATCTAAACATTTCTAGATCATCATATAATCATATAATGATTATATGATAATAAATCCCATTAAATTATTAACTTAATTTAATAAGACTTATCCCATAATCATCATAACTTCTCTAATTAGCTTATGATCATCTTTTACCCAAATTCTCAATTGCTATCAAGAACCCTAATTCTTGAATTCACCAATTAACTTAAGATAAATGATTACTTACTTGAAAGGATGATTAGTACTAACTTATTTCTTGATTTGGAGCACTAATCCTTCATCAATTTGATCATTGGAAAACCTTGTTCTTCCTTCCTCTTCTCTCTAAACCGTACACATACACACCGCTACTTATTTCTGGAACACTTATGATAAAATGAGAAGTATCCAGACGTTAGTAGGTGACGAGTTTGGCTAATTGACACATTAGGTCCATCAAGTCCCTTTCTTTCTATTTTGGCCACAATAACTTTATAACATATTTACGACATGACAACATTAGTCCTTTAAATCCATCTTTCTTATAATTGTGACACATCATACTTTCTATAACCATTTACATAATCTTTAATACCTTTAGTTTGACTATCGGGTTTGACTAACCAATCCCGTAAGTCCCTAAAACTTATAAAAGTCATAGTCAACCATTCAAATGACATTTTTGTAATAAATACTTAGGCCCGGTTTCAGGGTATTATATTACTGACTTACCCCCAGGTAGGAAAGCTATAGGTAGTAAGTGGTGTTCAAGATTAAATACAAATCAGATGGTGAAATTGATAGGTATAAGGCTAGACTTGTAGCTAAAGGTTATAATCAAAAGGAAGGTGTTAGTTATGAAGAAACTTTTTCACATGTTGTTAAGATGGTAATTTTAGATGCTTATTGAATATTGCAGTTCATAATAACTGTTATGTTTTCCAATTAAATGAACAATGCTTTTTTATATGGTGACTTGAATGAAACTTTATATATGAAATTACCTAAAGGTTTCTTTCCTGCTGATGATAATAAAGTCGGTAAACTTAAGAAGTCTTTATATGGGTCGAAACAGGCTCCTAGACAATGGAATGCTAAACTGCTCTTATTGAAAATGGTTTTAGTCAAAGTAAAATGATTATTCCTTGTATACTAAAACTGATAATGGTATCTTTATTGCATTACTTGTCTATGTTGATGATATTATCATTACTGGTAATAATGAGTATGAGATTGAGAACTTTAAAAAGTTTCTTAAGACAAAATTTATGATTAAAGATTTGGGTAAGCTGCAATATTTTCTTGGTATTGAAGTTTTTGATACTGATTGTGGTATGTGTTTGAACCAAAGAAAGTATTGTTTAGATTTACTTAGTGAATTTGGTATGCTTGGTCGTAAACCTGCACAAACCCCTTTTCAGTCCAAACTTGTTATTACTAATGAAGCTACTCCTGATGATCCTTTACTTGATAACATTATTGATTATCAAAAACTTATGGGAAAGCTTATATATCGGACTAATACCAGACCTGATATATCTTATGATGTACATTGCTTAAGTCAGTTTATACATTCTCCTTTGAAGTCTCATCTCAGAATTGCTTTTAAGATACTTAGGTATCTTAAGGGGTCACCATGTTTAGGAATTCATATTACAAGAACTTCTAGTATGTCTCTTCTAGCTTATTCTGATGCTGATTGGGCAAAATGTGTTGTAACCAGAAAGTCTGTTACTCGTTACTGTATTTTTTTGAATGGATCTTTAGTGTCCTGAAAAAGCAAAAAACAGTCTTCTCTATCTGAAAGCTCAATTGAAGCAGAGTATAAAGCTATTGCTTCAGTTATCAGTGAAGTTATTTGGATTTTAAAAATCTTAAAAGATCTCAAATGTGATAGTCTTTAACCCGTATCACTTCATTGTGACAGTAATTCAGCTATTAAAATAGCTGCCAATCCTGTTTTTCATGAAATAACTAAACATCTTGAGATTGACTTACATTTTGTAAGGGAAAATTTTTTAAATGGCGTGGTTAAAACTATTAAAGTGGAGTATGCAAATCAAATTGCAGATTTCCTAACTAAAGGACTAGATACATTGCAACATAATTTTATGCTTAATAAGATTAATCTGTTAGATGTGTATCATATATCAGATTAAGGGGGTGTTGAAAATAAAGGACTAATCTGATATCTGATACTAACCTAAGGGACTAACTTTGCTCTATTGTCATTGAAATTATAGTCCTTTGTATGTAGATTGAGATAGATGTCCTGCTTATGATCAAAGGTTGAAAGATATGATGTCAAGATAATAGCAAAGAAACACGGGAGGGCTAGTTTGCAAATAAGAGGAGGACTAAAAGCTGCAATATGTCAAAGTCTTTAGATTGGAGTATATAAGCTGAGAAATCAACTCATTCTATTAATCCAACACATCAAAAAATTCTCTGAACTCTCTCAAAGTTGTTATCACACTCTCTCTCTAGAAAACCCTAAGTTGTTGTTTGATCATCTTGATCAAGTTGTTATTGTTCTGATTGTATTCTTGTACTTGATTAAGATCAGGTTGTGATTTTGTTTGTGTAAAACTGTTTGAGAACAAATTGTTGTTGAAGTGATTTTGATTAATGAAAGAGATTAGATTGTGTTTCTCTATAATATGTTACAACATGATATGCGTATAATTGTGGCATGTGCATCAATTTATGTGGTGTGAGTATCACTCCCCTTTTTTAAAACTCAATACTTAAAAAACTGAGTGAAATTCAATTACTAATATACTTTTGATTAAAATTGGTAACAATATATATCATTAAATTAATAGTTTAAATATTTTTTTTATCCTCAAACTTTTATGATTTTTTGTTTCTTGTTTAACCCATAGACTTCCCCCCCCCCCCCCCCCCCACGAAATGACTACAATTGAACCCCAAGTGTTGCATCAAAGGTCACACCAAAACCATAAGTTTGTAAGTATAATTATTTGCCGATATAAGCCGTCGCTATGTGCGGGTATTCGTCTAATTTTACTAAACAAGCTCTATGTTAAGCTCGAGCTCGGATCGATTCGTTAAGCTCGAGCTCGAGTCAAGTTTTTAAAGATCCGAGCTCGAACTCAGATTCACATGCTCAAACTCAGATTGGTGGTGCAAATAAACGAAGCGGTCACGTTAAACTCTCAAAATAAACCAGTTTAAGTATGTGTGATAGTAAGCTTAAATCTCACGAATTAGTCGGCTAAAGTCACAATACAAAAGAAAGTTAATAAATAAACGTTTGTTTGGTATAACTTATAACCATAAACTTAAACTTAAAGATGTGACTGGTGCATTTAAAAAAATGATTGATGGAAATGATGAAAGTGAAATTATATATGACACATGTCAAATGATGAATGTAGTAAATTTATTGTTAGGCCTATATCGCTCATACTAAATTTATTTTATTGAAGTGGGTAAAGGCTACAAATTAAACGAGTACTATTTAATAGTGCCTAAAGTTTTCAATAACCCACTATATACAAATCTCATATAGTGCTTATTACTTTTTCTTGAGTTGATTTCATTAGTACCCCAATTAGGCTTAATCCTCCAACTAAATATCTTGTTTGGTGCTATGCTAGTGGAAAACATATTTTCTTGATATAAACTATTATTAAGTGGTCTTTTGAATACACCCCTATCGAATCGATTACTCAGACTTTGATGATTATTTTAATAACGACTGAACATGGCATAGTGTGATTTTATGTTGTAACATCTTTTATGATGCCATTAATCTATCTTAAGTACCTTATAATAAAAAATGTCGACTTATATTATTTTCCCTTGAAAGAAAATGTATCGAGAGCAATGTTGTACCTATTTAATGTTTTTGGTACGATGGATATAAGGTCTTGGCATGTTGCTTTCAAAAACATAATAACAAGTCATTTTCACATCACAAGTAGGATTACAATAATTTGTTTTAGGTAGAGTTGTAGCAATAATTTAATTTGTATGTCGTTATATTAAACTTTTTGAGATGAATCACTCAAGGTGGCCTAGCGGCAAAAAGACATGTGACTATAAGTTTAAAATGTGTGGGGTCTCAAGTTCAATTCTTGCTAGGTGTAAACAACCTCGAAGTGATCACGTCAACCTCTTCAAAAAAGAAGGTTTTACCTGATTTGAGTCTGTGTAACGGGGGATTCAAACATGTGGATTAATCAGCCAAAAGATCGAAAACTTTCGTTACCAAAAAAAACTTTTTAGAAATGAAAGACATGGAAGATTTGATCCGTTAAATGTGTGTGTGATTTAGATTAATGGTTTTTAAAAGAAGTTATTGGTTGAAAACAGCATAGGACATCCAATAACAATTATCCACTTTGGGATTAATTAAAGTTTTCTACTAAAAACTATCCAGTCATTGGTCCCTACCGATGAACTAACAGTCGAACCTTCGATTATAAAAAACCGAAATAATGTTTTTCAGAATATGATAGATAAGAATAAGAACAATCATGCTTGGCCCATAAGGCCCAATAATACTTTCAAGGCATTGTTAGTACTTTTGGGTCAAAAAATCTGCATCTTAAAAGAGTTTATAATTCTACTTCAGTTAAAAGCATTTCAATAAAAAACACTGACAAGAAGATATCATAGTACCAAAATGTATTTACAAAAGATGAATAAACAACTCTCTAGTTGTAATTACTCTAATAGAACCAAGAGTTATAAAATAAAATACTGAATCAATTCCTAGCACAAAACGCGACTTTTAAAAGAGCGCCTCTCGCGTTTTGGTGACTTGTTTTTCTTCCTATGCTTTCATATTCCTGCATTAGCAATGGTGTTCTGGCTAGTTAAATGTACGATAGTAATATGTGTGTTCATGTGTATTCGAACCAATGCTAGGCTTGGATGAAATCAGCATTGTCAGCACCCCATCTACCTAAACGAGTCAAAAATGATAGTACTTCAGATGGATCACGAAGCGAGTGAAAAGCCATAGTCTTTCTTGGTTTAGAAGATACCAAAATTGGGTATCCTTCACCTCTTTCTCTTAGAACCTAAAACAGCACTACTTATGTTAAACCAATACACTATTTGAACAAGCATGTATCATTATAACAAAAACAAGCCAAGAGGTGCATACCTTAAAAGCATCCTCATCGGTTGTATCATCTCCAATATATATTGGTAGAACGTTTTTAGAATCATCAGCAAAGCCTAAGTTATCAAGTAAGTACTCAAGGGCATGACCTTTGTTCCACTTAATGGAAGGCCGAATTTCCAATACCTTTTTGCCACGAGTCATGTGAAATTTTGGATGGTTCACGAGCATAGACTCAACTTGTTGTTCTAGTCTCTCATAGTCTTCATCCTTAACATGGCGATAATGAACCGAAAGGCAAAACCTATTATCCTCAATTGCCACCCCTTCTATGTTTTTCGTTCTCTCATTCATCTCAATCAGCATCTGTAAATTTTAATGAATTATCATCAACTATGTACATGCATATATGTCATATTTGGTCAATTCAAATTAATTGGCAGGGAATGCTATATAGTACTAGTACATTTGTAAATATATGTTATTACTACCATACCTGTTCAATTTCGGGTCGAAAATCTTTAGCCGGTTGAAAGACAATAAACTCATTTCCCTGAGCAAATTAAAACCAAAATCACTTGTGTGAATTATCTTCAAGACTAAATATATCCAAGTTATTTGTGTAAATAAATAAAAATTACCTCTTCATTGACGGTTTTATGATGATAATTGTCATTGCAGGACTTATTTTTCGGGGTCGGTCCCATGATATCCATCCCATGACTCCCAGAGTAGTACACTTCATTTAACTTGACAAAGTTATAGACCTAAACAAAATAACATGCGTGTTTGATCATTAATTTATTCTTTCTACATTATCAAATTTTTGTTTAGACATGTGGTATATATATACCTTTTCACGACTCCTGCCGCTAATAATGGCTGTTGGAAAGTGCTTAGAAACATTCCGAACTGCTGCACGCATCTGGTAGATTATATTGCATCAAATCGTACACCAATTATATGTCCAACAAAGAGACAATAAGTATATGTGTTTTCAGTAGAATACCTGATCAGACATGAAAGCACGTTCAGGGTCACTCACGATGGGTGATAACGTGCCATCATAATCCAAGAAAATGGCTATTTGCTTTCCCTTTGAGGCATTGATCATCCGTTGGAACGAGCTTATAGCAGAAGGGTGTTCTTTCTATTAAAAAACAACACGCGCACAATTCAGTTAATCATATAGTTTCCAAGGCCGTTCCGTGAATTTTGGAAGCCATGTATAAAAGAATATAACTTCGACATCGTCTTTTAAACTTCGATGTCACTATGCTATAATTAAAAAGGTTCATGAATGCAGAAAATTCAGTACATAGATAGAAGTTTATCAATATTGCGATGTATTATAGTAACTATAAGTTGCAAAAACCATTAAATCACTTACAACTAATCAATGTTACTCGATCGATATTATGTTTGAACCAAACTGTCTCACATATTAGGACAGTCTATGATCATCAATTCTTATGCAAAACTGATCGAATTAAAACAACCTCATTGCATTGCATAAAACTTGAACGTAAAAAACATAAATAAAGACATATACCAGCCAAGAAACATAGTTTTCGTCTACCATTGCGGATTCACGGGGGCTAGTAAAACGATGAGCATCAAGAAGATCATGGCGTAACTTATATACGGGTTCAAAAGAATCATATTTTCTTCTGGATAAGGATAAAAACCATCTTTCCATACCCATTGCCTCATAAATTTTAGCTGCAACGCCAACTAGCACCATCTGCTATTATGGAAACATAGATGAGATGAAATAAGTTTAGAAAAGTAAAATATCATCATTACCAAATAAATTGAACTTGCCTAATAATCGGATATATGTGAGCAAATTAAGAATCATATATCTAATCTCTAAATAATGGTACGCCAAAATAAAGTTTCCAAACCTATATAAGTGTTGCTTGTTCATATATACTGTATGTGTTTTTTATATGCAAATTAATTAAGTGTATGGTTGGGATGGATTGACTTATAAAAGCTTAGCATTAGGACCCACACTCATGTTAGGGTGTTCTGCGATCATGGAGTATGTAATTAAGGGAACTTAACAAAGACATATATAGGTCATGCATGTGCCATTAGTTGCCGACCACATTTTGTTTGATATCAGGGACAGGACCGCAGTTTCTCGCGGGGTCCAGAAATACCAATAGATTTTTACGATATAGTGATAACTTTTGAAAAAAACATCGTGTTTTTTTAAATGTACTTTAAATGCACCAAGTCAATCACAATGTGTTTATAGTATTATTTACTCCCTCCGTCCCAAATTATAAGTCCATTTTGACTTTTTCAAAGTCTTTTTATTTCAACTTTGACTTTAAATATTTTTTTTTGTGTTACATAATACTTGATGCAAAATATATAAATGGACTTGTGTTTTAAATCCATTTTTATTGGTATACTTTTTCATCAAGTATTATATAACACGAAAAAAATATTTAAAGTTAAAGTTGAAATAAAAAGACTTTGAAAAAGTCAAAATGGACTTATAATTTGGGACGGAGGGAGTAGTTAATATACTTATAAAACATTTAGTGCTGGTTGTGTGCCTGTTAAATATCTGTTATATATAATTCGACACAATTATAATCCTGATTACAAGTTATATAAAGATACGTTACGCTATGATTTTTCTAAAAATTAGAAAGATCGATCATTGTATGTACGTATGTCTAGCTGGATTTCCTTTGTTATGTAAGGTTTATTTATGTTAACATATATGTACTTACGTACGTACGTCTAGCTGTACGTATTTTTTCCATTGTTGAACAATAGGAGATAAAGATATTTTCATATAGACGTATCCCCTCCTAGAATAACAAACATGGAAAAATATCAACATAGGTAATTGTATGTTTTCTTTTCTTGAACAAAGATAGGTAATAGTAATATAATTAATACGACCCTTAATATATACTGTAGCTTTCTCAAATGAATATTTATTTAAGAAAAAGGAACTTGGTCATTGTCTTTCACTTATATATAGCTTGTGCTAATATTCTTCCAAGATCGATCTGTTAGTAAATATAATAGATTAATTAGTCCAAAAGATGATTAGTATATTAATGATTAAATTGTATCCATCAATTATAAGGTATGGTTCTTAACCGATTTGAAGTGAACACGTATAACGTGTTAATGGCTTCAATAATAAAAGCCACATATATTAAGAATAAATATACTTCCTCTAATTAAAAAAGTGTAACATTATTCTTTAAAAAATCATAGTCTACCTGGAAAAATTGTCCTATTTTGCAACTAGTTTCACCTAACACGGACACGAGAATATGTGTTCCAAAGCTAGTCGACATCACTTTGACATTTTCAAATAGCTACTATATACTCTATGTCTATATATGTTCATAGCTTTTTTTTTTTTTTTTTTTTTTTTTTTTTAAATGTTTATTGAAACCCAATACGGTAGTTAACATATAATTCAAATAGTAGAGAACTAGCTAGGCATATATAGGGTGCGCCATAAACCCAAAGAAAATACAATGATATGTAAGTATGTAACTAACAATTCATATTTAAAGGCGTCACGCTTTATATAATTCCAGATATATATGTCATGATGAGATACAATGATACAGATTGCGTAAGTTTTGGCCATGTTTCATGTATTAAAACTTCAAAATTTTGTTGGTGCAAGTCATATATATAGTTCGTAGCATCTCAGCAAATGTCATGTCATGACTGAGGTTATTTTCAAAATTAATAAAATTATCTTGACTTTAACTTAATAAACTAGAGGTATCATATTGAAAACAACTTGCAATTAAAATAACAATCACCCTTTTGTTGCAGAGAAAATAATACAAAATTTATAAAATAACAAAAGTTATCATATAGCGTACGTGTCACGTCTACCAAAGTAACTGCGAGAGAATTTCCATTAACTGAAACAAAAATGAGTACGAATAAGATCTCTGTTACAATCTATACTATTTATAATAGAGGAATGAATCTCTCTCCTCATGATCTTAAAATTAAGACTTACAAAATACAAAGCCTATTGTATAATACATAATGCACTATTAATGATCTTTCTCATCAATCTTAATTTTAAGACTTACAAGTATTAAAGCTTAATATACAAAATACAAAGCACTATTAAAGTGGTCAAGATATTTAATATAGTTAATTAATTAACTGGTCAATAAATACAATTAATGCAGTTATTAAAACACACCTTACACAAAGAAATACAAATTATCAAGCATATTGTACAACAAACTTAAACATAATTTCTGCATTAAAATGTCACTAATACAAATAATAAAGAACATTATATAAATATTCTAGCCCGAACGGGCAACGGTCCAAATGGGCCCGAGCCCGAACGGGTACGATCCAAACGGGCACGGGTCAAACGGGGTCGAGCCCAAGTGGGCACCGGCCAAACAGGCTCGAGCCCGACGGCCACGAGCTAAACGAAATTCTTGAAATCCGTAAATTTATTATCAAAAAGAACATAATAAACTAAAATACATGATTCACCGGAAAATTTTATTTCAGGGTATCCGCCGCCGCAACGCACGGGAACCCTGCATTAAATGTCACTAATACAAATAATAAAGCACATTATACAGATATTCAAGCCCGAACGGTCAACGGGAAAAATGGGCTTAAGCCAGAACTGGTGCGGGCCAAACGGGCTCGAGCCCGAACGGGCATGGGCCAAATAGGCACGGGCTAAACGAAATTCTTAATATCCGTAAATTTATTGTCAAAAAGAACATAATAAACTAAAATACATGATTCACCGGAAAATTTTATTTCAGGGTACCCGCCGCCGCAACGCGCGGGTACCCTGCTAGTAAAAATTTACTAAGCTTTCTATAACTTAACGTTCGAGACTTTTAAATTTTACATGTCATAATGTCTTTTGCATGCAATTGAAAATTATTAATGTTAATGATAAAAATAAAAAATAAAATAATAAAATAAAAAAAAAATTATACGACAATTAAGTGTGGCATGCAATAGGAGCTACAACTTAAAAAGGTGATTTTTGACTATGATATGATGTGCAACTCTTGTAATTCAAATAATTTAAAAGCTACAATAAATATAATAATTATTATGCATTTTAATTAAAGTGGAATTTCTTATACCACCACTATGTATAGACTTTTGGGGTTGATTGGATTTTGCGCGTGCATTGAGTGACATAAAGGTTGATAGTCTTCTCAAAGATACTATAGTGATTTCTATTCCTTATGTAGAGGGTTTGAGTTCTTATTTGCATAGAACTAAAGTGAAATATGAGTGGAAATTAACCACTAAAATGTGGTAGTTGTTCGCCCTACACACGTGGTATATGAATCTGGTGCGAACATGAGAGCTGATTTGAGGAGATAAATTATCCATGTCATATGAAGAACGTTGATGCTCAAACCGATGTATTTTAAGTCGCTCAGAACCGTAAACCTCATGGTAAGCATCATGATAGGTCAATGGGTTTTAAACCTAAGAGCACATTTGTGTATCGTCCTATAGCTACCCTAGTGGGTCTCGAACGTCAATGAAGCAAGGAAGTGAGGGAAAGAATGAAGCCACGACCTCCAAAAATGATACCACTAATATGGCATCGAGTTCTAATTGTAAGAGACTTGTAATTTCGGATGATATAAATCTGGTTACTTTTAAGAATTCGTTTGAAGCGTTGAAAGAAACTAACAAGATATTCGAAAATGTGGGTACTTCAATTGCTGGCAACGTTGGTAATACCGGTAAGGATGCGGAAAAGGTTATAAAAGAGAGTGATAGTGATGTTTAGGATGTTTACTATGAAACTGCTCAATTTATGGCTTTGAAACATTCGAAAAATGAAAATGGATATGGGACAAGAAGCTTGCATGAAAGGTGGAAGGAAACATTTGATGATGATTATAATCAATACGACGATGATGATGAGTACGATACAAATGGTCTATTCGAAGAACAAGAGGCTTTTGGTGACGCTTTTGACATCAAGCTTCGTGGTCGAAAGAGATTGTAGGTTATGTTAGGTGTCGTAAATGTAATCTAGTTAGTTGTTTCTTCGTTTAAGAAGTAGTTGTGCTTTGTGACGTTAGTTTTACCGCTTGCGCAACGTGCTGAGATGTGGGAGTTCATTCACATTTGTTGTATTTAAACGTTTTTTAGAGTAATATATTCACCGAGTGTAACAACCTCTTACCAAAAAAAAGTACGCATTTTAATTTTCTGATTTTTAACCGTCATTGATCTTCTAGAAAGACATTTAAAACTTTATATTCAGATAGAAGACCATAATTCCTCATGGTGACAAATTTATAATTTTAACTTGAAAAAATTGTTAAATTGATTTTGAGAGCATGTACTAAGGAGGATGCAATAATTTTTTAGTTAATTCAGTGAATATAGATCATCTTTTTCAAAATATCTCATTTGCAAAGTTGAAAAAGAGTTACATGATATACATTTTCCAAGTAAAAGTAAAAAGAAGTTCTTAGTCGTATAGTTTAACCTTAAGAAGAATCAACAAGCAATTGGCCCTTGCACGTAACAAAGTGATATTTATATGTTTGAAAAAAGTAACTTCCAAAGTTTAGTAAACATAAACAGACAAATTAAGATCCTAGGACATGGATTCATGAAAATGAAAAAGTACATTTTATAATACTATTGTCATGCTAAAGTCGGTGATCAAGATCTCCCACCATATCTTTTATATAATAAAACAAAACCCTTATTGGGAATTTTTCATTTCAAAAAAATCAAACCATACTTTTTTTAGAAATATTTTTTTTTAATTCGTTTTTTTTTTAGCTTTTAAAAAATAGTTAAAGTTAATTGTTTCCTAATTTACCTAAAAGATTTTTAAAAAACGTTTTGGTAAAGAAAATTAGAAAATACACATGGGTCTCAATGACTTTTGGCATAATTTTAAGCCAAAAGTGTAATTTAAAAAAAAAAACACGGGACTCCCTTATTTTAGATCCATCACCACTACCACCAATTATCCCAATAACACAAACTAATATCCACCACTTTCATAAAACTGGAAATCCAAAACCTTTTAATAAAATTGGAAATCACGGGAATCATGCATCAGGAGATCATATATCAACCATCACCTCCTTAGCTTGATCTTGGACCCAATATGCAAATTCAAACCCTTATGATTCACAAAAAAAAAAATATGGCGCTCTTAAATCAGGTTTCTTGGTTTTCTTTTGTTTTAAATTTTTTGTTTATTTGTTATTCAGTCCATGTGTGATTTGAAGCTATTAGATATATGTACAAAATTGGATAGATTTATGAATGTTGTTGTTCTTGATTGTTTGTTTAGGTTTTCATGATTCACTCATGTTACCACTTATATCAGTCGTTAACCATGCCCTTTGATTACCTTTTGCCTGGTCTAATGTTGTTTGTTTATTCAGGAAAGGTGAAGTTGAAAATTGAGTAGATGACATATCAAGAAAAGTTTATGAATTTGTATAAGCAAATGAACAAGGACATCCAACAGTTGTTCTGGTATAACAAAATTATTGTCAAACAAGAGAGGACTTCCAAAGCACTTGAATACGCCTTATGATTTAAATTTCATTACTTGGACTTTGACTTTTAAGCTGAGGCATATAATGGAACTATGGGAGTGTTAAAATGTTCCTTTTAAAACCCATGTCGAAGCTTAGTTGTAATACTTACATTTCTTTTTTATTGGTTTTGATAAGAAATTTTTTGTCTTAACACAACAGGACGTGTATTCTATTTGCTGAGCACCGTTAAGAAGAATATGGTTATTGAAATATTGAGATGCACTTGGACCCTATAAGTGTCACCAAGTGGACTGGTAGATGACCCACCTAAGAAGTTATTCGGAGGTAAGTGGCTATTTGTTTGGCCTCTGCAACAGATGTGAGATAGTACCTTCCCGAAGCTCCTCCAATGGTAAGCATTACTTTTATCCCTTTAGCTTGGCATGATTTAATTTCGGTGGTTAAATTGGTGCAGCCATTGCTGTATGGATCACGGTGACCTGAATGATTTATCATTGGAGTCTGACCGTTACCAAATGTTGCAAGAACGCAAGGTTGACATAATCGTAGTTTTCGTTAAGCATGTCTCATCCAAGGTTCCCTCACCCCTGTTTTGACCCCATTAGATTGAAATGCCATCACCATTGATACCTACTGCCAGTAACAGCATCATCGAAGATAATTTGCATTACGGTATACCATTTTCAGATAAGTATATTTTAAGAGGTGACTAAAGAATGTATTGGTGTGCTTAAATGTTTGAGATTTTCTGTTTATATAGTACAGGAATTAACTTATTTGAATCTTTCCAACTACCAGTAAATTAAACAATACGCACCTTGCAAGGGCACTTTGTTAAATCATCTTTAAATAGAAGCGCATGATTGATTAAATCATTGGTAAGCTTTTGTGTGGAATCAATCCTACAAATGTTTATCTTCCATAAAAATCATCAAAATTTACAAACTTTTCCAGCGTCCCTTCCTCCAAGATAAAAAAAAAACGCATCGCATATCATCTTCTTCTCCAAAAACCCTAGCTTCTATCGAACCCACCATTATTCATACCCAAAAAACAATTTCAAGAGGAAAATCATCGATAATTTTACCAATTGATGATGTTTAAGTGTGATTAACTCATCAAATTGAGGTGTTAATAGTGGTCTCGCCAATTTGAATGCTTTATTGTGATTTTATACCATATGTTGGTTAGTTATGTTGATGGTAATTATATTTTAATTTTAATAAAATTTGAACATGTATTATTTGTACTCAATTTGTGTGTATAAGTGTTTAGTTTTGTGCTTCTTGAATCTTTGTGGACCTAGATAACTGTAGGTTGTGATATAAACACTTATTCATAGTTGAGGAGTATCATGCATAATGTTTGATCATGTCTAATTGTCTATAAAGGTTCAGGGTTTAGGAGTTGCTTTATTAGAAGTTAATGATAAAAACAGAACACCATGACTCTGGTCAATCCTTTAATGTTTTGTAAATTATAACGTCATAAGGATTCATAATGCATAATGTCTGATTATTTTTCTCGAATCTTATGCAAGGAAAAGCATTCGACCAGAAAGAATCGGGTGACATGCTTTCCAGTTTGGATGGATCATCGTAAGTCTATTTTGTCTTCCATTGGTTTCAATATATATGTGCTATTGTTAGTTTATTGCTTAAAGATTTGTTATTCATCGTTTGTGATTATGTTCCGTCAATGTCTGGTGCTAATGTTTGTTAAAATTGTCAAATGATAATATTTTGAGTTTGTGATTATGTTCTCCTGCTCTTTTATGATTCAGTAGATGAGTAAATGTTAATGTGGTAGTCTTATTGAACTACACTTAAGGAGAAAATTTTGCAAGTTCTTAGTTATTCAATCTTTTGTGCTTGATTTCAACCAGCAAATGGGTTGCACACAACAATACCTTCAACATGCCTGTCATGCCGTTCGTGTATTATAGCAGTCAATGTGGTCTCATTAATAAACCTTATGACACAGCATTCGTGTATTCTAGCATTCTAATACTATAAAAAGCAACAATCCATTATCATTATTAGCAAAAATATAAAGCATATTAAAAAATGATGCGTGCTATGTAAACTAAACTTGATTCATGTGTAAGCCCAGTTCCGTTATAAAAATTCTTTGGTTGCCTTCGTTTTTAGGTTGTTTAAAGTTTAAGTAATGATATAAAAAACAACAGTTAAAAAAAAAATTATACAAGGTTTAGGAAAAATACACAATATGCCAAAATTTCGTGCGTAACATCTAAACAAAGTTTGATTCATGTCAAAACCTCATGCGTGCAACAAACACAAAAATATAATTACACATAGTTGAGCTCTCTTCTTCTTTGTATAATAAAAAATTAAAAAATAAAATAAATAAAACAAAACAAAATATAAATTATTTGTTTTTTAATAAATAAAAATATAATATTCAAAAATTAGAAAAAACCCCGCGCGTGCGCGGGCATTATAACTAGTCTAATTTACATCCTTTTCTTTTTAATAATGATGATCATTTGTATATATTCGATTCTCCATCAACTTATATTATGGCGCACAATTAACGCTCTCAAACTAATCCAAATATTCGTACCTCTCAGTACCTTAAAAGTTTAAATATTGTGGTTAACCTAACAATAATTAACACCATAAACATTAGAGTGGGAATGGAAGATTTTACCTCTAATTAGATATAAT
This sequence comes from Chrysanthemum seticuspe, assembly GCA_019973895.1. Taxonomy (NCBI): domain Eukaryota; kingdom Viridiplantae; phylum Streptophyta; class Magnoliopsida; order Asterales; family Asteraceae; genus Chrysanthemum; species Chrysanthemum seticuspe. Next base: position 276,628,457 of record BPTQ01000002.1, read on the forward strand.
TAGGCTATCCTATATGAGCTTTCTTATTTTTCCGTCTTAAGTAGGGACCTAGGTTTCAATATGGTTGTTGCAAGTTATTGACTTCTAATGGAAATTTTTGTAATGTTTTAATGAAGATTAATGAATATATGTATTATAGCTAGGCACGTCTACCGGCCACTAAAAGTAATAATTAAACTCGAAATACTTTATATACCTCTAGAAAACTAGCCATGTGTACAATATAATTCGATCACTTGTATAATTTCAGTGAACCCTTGCTTGAGTAAGGATCTTTATTAGGTAAACTATAACTCCCATGTAGAACTAGTGGTTCCAAAGTCTTTAATTAATTACTCTTGCTTTCTCGCATGTTATGATCAAAGATTATACAACTAAACTTTGTTTGTAACCATCCTTACGAAATATATAATACAGCTTTGATTAAAATAGCCATTAGAGAAACAACAACAAACCCAATTCTGTCAAAATAGGGTAAGGGAGAAATGAAATATAGACAGATTATACCCTTACTATCAGGATGAACCCGACAATTATAATTTTGCAGTTTATAGAAATACAATAAAAAAGTGCTTGAATTAGCAAAAACATTAACAAGGGAATCACAGAAAACATACAATGAGAGACAACCAAATAACAATAAACGACACCCATCATAAAAAAACGAAAGAAAAAAGAACAAACAAACAAACAAAAAGCATAAGCCACAAAAGAACACATACAAAAATAACAAAAGGCAAAAGGAAAGCGCTAGAAAGGCTAGGCAGCAAGGGGATAGACAAAAGAACATAAAAGCAAGAAAGCAAACGGGCAAAGACACAAAATGAAAAAAAGCACGTTAAGAAAAAAGACCTAAAGGCAAAACTAAAAACCAAACCAAAGAGAACAACGAAGCACAAAGCAAGGCAACGCAAAAGGGATAAAAATAAAAACCTAGGGGCAAAGCAAAAGGACAAAGGAGGCAACTAGACGTCAAAAAGTCAAAAATTGACAAGCATTGAAACACAAAACCAAAAAAAGGCAAAAGCAAAGCAACTTAGAAGCTCCGAAAATCCTAAACGCGAAAACTACCTCAAAACCTCAAACAATCTACCCTTTCTACCCGCCTATTCTAATTCTATCTCTCCACGCATTACTATCAAAGATCATGTCCTCGGACAAAATAGCCATTAGAACGCAACGTATAATTGCAACAAATGGTTTTGTGAGCCCGCCACATGAAATTGGTTCACGAGTATTGGTTGCTAAGTCACACGGGTCATTTTGAAGTGAATAATAAAGATAGGGTCGAGAAAGAAAAGTAAATGGGATGAACGATTATTATCTTATACCTTAAGAAATTAACATATAAATTGAAGGCAAAAGTTCAATATAGAACCAAAATTTACCATAGATCCAATCAACCAATAATAGCCATTCATTTTTTTATTATGATAAACTTTCACCCTTTTTTAAAAAATTAAAAATCTCGCAAACCGTTAATCGTTACGCGATAAAAATTATACCATCGTGACGAGAATTAAATTATCTTTCTATAGATATGCACTACTATATATTTTTAACAACTTTTTTTTTTCAAAATTTCGGTCAACAAAAATCATATATGATTTGTGAAAATCATATATGATTCGATTTTTACGAATCACATATGATTTTTGAGAATCATATATGATTGTAAAAATCATATATGATTCGTAAAAATCGAATCATACATGATTTTTTAAAATCATATATGATTCGTAAAAATCATATATGATTTTTTAGGACGGAATTTTTGAAAAAAAATGTTTGTCGAAAATATGTAAAAGTGCATATCTATAGAAAGATAATTTAATTCTCGTCACGATGGTGTATTTTTTATATTTTGAAGATTTACCGTTTGTAAGATATGTTGTTTAAAAAAAAAAGTGGAAAATGATTTTGTATTAATTTAGATAAAAAATGGAGGGTTATGATTGGTTCATTTGTTCTATGACAAATATTAGTTCTATATTGATCTCAACTCATAAATTGAATAATCAAATTTTTAAGAAGTTTTCAGTTGTGCCACTGAGAAAATTTGATTTTGCCACATAAAAAAATTGATTCATCTCATTGAACAATAAAAACTCAAAAAAATAATCAATTTGGTCAAATTTATTTAAATTTTATTCAACTAAAAAGTATGTATAAATTAAAAGACATTTTGTACAAGAAAAACTAAAAAGAAATACTCCCCTGTCCCAAATTATAAGTCTATTTTTTATTTTTCAAAGTCTTTTTCTTCCGACTTTGACTTTAATTATTTTTTCCCGTGTTATATAATACTTGATAAAAAGTATACAAATAAAAATGCATTTAAATCACATATCCATTTATATATTTTACAACAAGTATTATATAACGCTAAAAGAAATAATTAAAGCCAAAGTTTGGTATAAAATGACTTTGAAAAAGTCGAAATAGACTTATAATTTGGGACGGAAGGAGCAGGTAACTAACTTTAGTTGTTAATGAATGATATTATATGTACTTAATTAAACTTACCAGTTTGATTCTTTAAGTTAAAAAGCGTTGGCATCTCTCTTTCTAGTTCTAACCTTATCTTAGATCGAAATTCTTTCCTTTAATTATACTTTAATTACAGATATATATAGCTAGCTCGACCATTTAACTTTATGTTCACTTCAAACTCCAATCACATATATATCCTCGTACTCATCTTGCATGCATGTTGCTGGAAACCGTTCACCAAAGACAAATAGTACGTACTCAGACGAGATTCTCCCTTGATCTTCCCTCAACTCTTTCCGGCGAAACCTCTGGCTAGGTAGAGTTTACGATCTTGTGTGGTCATTTTTGGGTTAGAAACGTTGGCTTGTGCGTGGACAGTTAAAACTGTTGGAAATCTAGTATTTCAGTATCCTACTGTTATAAATAATTGCACCAACTTGTGCAATGATAACACATAATGAGAATAAGAAGAATCAAGTATCATCATTACCTGATGTTAGACTAGCAATGTCGACTCGAACCGCACCCATGAAATCTGAACAAACCGATAATAGGCTCCGCACGGGAAGACGTTCCCTGTCCTTAAAAGGTGTTTACGTGCTCGATTCGCTGCAAGCCTCTTACGTAACGACCCCAGGATTGATGCAGACCCTCGTTGCCTTTCGTCAGCGAACGAATACAACTTAATGAGCTTTCTTATTTTTCCATCTTAAGTAGGGACCTAGGTTTCAATATGGTTGTTGCAAGTTATTGACTTTTAATGGAAAATTTTGTGATGTTTTAATGAAGATTAATGAATACATGTATTATAGCTAGGCACGTCTACCGGCCACTAAAAGTAAGAAACTCGAAATCCTTTATATACCTCTAGAAAACTAGCCATGTGTACAATATAATTCGATCACTTGTATAATTTCAGTGAACCCTTGCTTGAGTAAGGATCTTTATTAGGTAAACTATAACTCCCATGTAGAATTAGTGGTTCCAAAGTCTTTAATTAATTACTCTTGCTTTCTCGCATATTATGATCAAAGATTATTATTATACTACTAAACTTTGTTTGTAACCATCCTTACGAAATATATAATACAACTTTAATTAAAATAGCAATTAGAGAAACAACATGTTGGAAAAATGAGTTTTGCAAAGTGGTTTTTGCAAATTTTGGACATCATTTAATGTATGTATATGTTACATATATTTGTGTTGATTTGGGGGCATTTTGTTCTCCTCAAAGAGAGCTTCGCAACGAGCTAAAGTATGTCCAAATTGGAGTAGAAATGAATGAGATATCGTGTCTCAAAGTGAGACATAAAAACTGGAAATCTAAACTATCCCACATCGCCTAGAAGAAGAAGTGGTGACTAGTTTATAAGGAAATCATAATATTGGCTATCAAATTCCTTTGGTTGGTTATGCTCCCACTCCTACGTGCGCGCGCGCAGGGGGGGGTGCAGAAAATGGGATTTCCGGGCTAAAATGAGTTCGAAGCTTCTGAACTCATGCGAGCCCGCACGAATGCAGCTCCGAAATCTCGCCTACGCGGGTATCTTTTTGCTGTGGTGAATTTTCTGTAATCTATTTGAGGAATGGATTTAGACTTTCTGCTTAAGTCTTAACAGATATACGCAGATCGTGTTTTGATATAACAGATATGCATATCTTTTATTTTCTGGCGTATATACTGTCTTGCTGAACAAGATAGGTATTGCCTATAAAATAAAACGCAGCTCATTCAGTTTTTACACATCCAATAACGCAACTCATTCCGTGCAGTTTTCCAGCAGCATCTTCGATCAGAAACACGCAGGCTTCCGTGATCTTTCAGGCAAGTGGTCTAGTCCGGCTGTACAACAGCTGCGTACGTTGTACCCTGGGAAACAGACGGCGAATCTGTTTTAAGGGAATCGTATTCAATACGAGCCTCGTACAAGTCTCTTTGCTGCTTTCGTTTTAATTACGTTGAATAGTGTCTGTCTTCTGCTTCTACTCCATTCTGTCTGTTTTGTTTCTGTTAATTTATATACTGTTATTCTAATATGATTTTATTAATTAAAAGTGTACACAGTTTCCCACAGTCTTAAAACAGATTCGGTTTAACCGAATTTATTACACTTTGTTAAGAAATCGGATTAATTATTAACAGGTTTTATAAACTGTTTTCTGTCGAAACCTTGTTCAGTCTTTGGAAATCAGTTTCAATTAAACAGTTTTAACATACAGATTGGTCTAACAGATCTATAACGTTTTTTTTTAAGCATTTTATTATCAGTTTTAACGAAACCAAGATAGAGTTTCTTAAGCTGATTTATTCGATCCATCAAAACCAAGCTAGAGTTTTGTTGAATCAGATCTGGTACAAGTAGATACCATTTTAAACAGTTTGTTTAATTGTTTGTGTTTGATCTTTCAGGATGACAAACACGAATACCCCTCCTGTGAATACTCCTGTGAACGTAACTGGTGCGCCAGTTACTAACACGGTTGCTAATCATGCTGAGAAACCAGAGAAATTCAATGGGCAGAATTTCAAGAGGTGGCAACAGAAGATGTTTTTCTATCTGACTACTTTGAACCTTGCGCGGTTCTTAAAAGAAAACCCACCTAACGTAGAACCTCCTGCAGAAGGTCAATCCTCTAATCAACAGGCTGTTCAAGCCTTGGAAGCATGGAAACATTCAGACTTTTTGTGTCACAACTATGTTCTGAATGGTTTGGTTGATTCTTTGTACAATGTGTACTGCAAGACCAAGACTGCCAAAGAATTATGGGAGTCATTGGAACACAAGTACAAAACTGAGGATGCTGGTACAAAGAAGTTCGTGGTAGCTCGTTTTTTGGATTACAAGATGGATGATTCAAAGAATGTGATGAGTCAGGTTCAAGATCTGCAGGTTTTGCTACACGACATTCATGCTGAGGGAATGACTTTGAGTGAAACTTTTCAAGTTGCTGCTATTATTGAAAAGTTACCTCCAAGCTGGGTAGAATTCAAGAACTACCTGAAGCATAAGCGAAAGGAGATGAGTGTTGAAGACTTGGTTGTTCGTCTTCGTATTGAACAGGACAACAAGCTGGCTCAGAAAAACACGTATACGCCTGATTCTGCAAAGGCAAATATGGTTGAGCATGTTTCGTCATCTTCAAAGTCCAATGTCAAAGCTAAAGGCAAAGGAAAAGGAAAGAATGACAATAAGGGCAAAGGGAAGTCTGATTACCTTGCTCCTAAAGCTGCAATTGTGAAACAGAAGTTCCAAGGAGTGTGTTTCAACTGTGACCAGCCAGGTCACCGTGCTGCTAATTGTAAGATGCCGAAGCGGGTGACTCCACGCCAGGCTAATATGGTGAATGAAGATGTGGACATGATAGCTATGGTGTCTGATGTCATTGCCATGATCTCTGAAGTTAACCTGGTAGGTTCCAACAACAGGGAATGGTGGGTGGATACTGGGGCTACCCGTCATGTGTGTGCTGATAAGAGTATGTTTCACTCTTTCAGAGCGGTTGATAGTGGAGAGAAGCTGTACATGGGCAACTCTGCAACTGCTGAAATCAAGGGTGAAGGAGATGTAATCTTGAAGATGACATCCGAGAAAGAGCTCAAGTTGACTAATGTCTTGTATGTTCCAGAGATTCGCAAGAATCTTGTGTCTGGTTGGCTGTTGAACAAGTTTGGTTTTCGTCTTGTTTTTGAGTCTGATAAGTTTGTTCTTTCTAAGAATCAAGTTTATGTTGGTAGGGGATATGCCCTGAATGGTATGTTTAAGCTCAATGTAATGGTTGTTAAGAATGATATCAATAAAATGAATTCTTCTGCTTACTTGATTGAGTCTTCTAATATGTGGCATGGCCGTCTTGGACATGTAAATTTTAATTCGATGCGTCGTTTGATTAAATTTAATTGCATACCTAATTTCCACATTGACTCAAAATATAAATGTGAAACTTGTGTTGAAGCCAAACTTACAAGAGCATCTTTCAAATCGGTTGAACGAAAAACCGAACCACTTGATATGATACACACTGACATATGTGATTTGAAATCACTACCCACAAAAGGTGGCAATAAGTACTTTATCACGTTTATTGATGATTGTACAAAGTATTGCTATGTTTACTTACTGAAAAGTAAAGATGAAGCTATAGACAAGTTTGTTCTATACAAAAACGAAGTTGAGAATCAACTTAGTAAGAAAATCAAGGTGGTCCGAAGTGATAGAGGATGTGAATATGTGTCTCCATTCGCTGACCTATGTGCGAAACATGGAATTAGACACGAGTTCACTGCTCCCTATTCACCTCAGCAGAACGGTATTGCCGAAAGGAAGAACCGTACCTTGAAAGAAATGGTTAATGCCATGTTGATAAGTTCTGGTCTAAGCCAGGACATGTGGGGGGAAGCCATTTTAACGGCTACTTATCTTTTAAATAAGATACCTCGTAAGGAAAAAGAAGAGACCCCTTATGAATTATGGATGGGAAGAAAGCCATCATATCAGTACTTACGAGTGTGGGGGTGTCTAGCAAAGGTCGCTATACCGACTCCCAAGGCCCAAAAGATTGGACCTAAATCTGTGGATTGTATATTCATCGGATATGCTAAGAATAGCAGTGCTTATCGCTTCATTGTACATGATTCGAAAAATCCGGATATACAAAAGGGTACATTAATGGAATCAAGGAATGCTTCATTCTTTGAAACTATATTTCCTTGTTTAACGAAGGAAACTGGAAGTTCATCTAGAATAGATGAAGAAGTTGTCCAAGATAAGAGACAACGAGATGATAATGATCTCCAAGATGAGAGACAAGATCAAACTGAGGAAGAAGAGGTTGAACCTAGAAGAAGCAAAAGGGCAAGAACCGAGAAATCGTTTGGACCCGATTTTGTTTCTTTTATGGTTGAAAATGAACCTACTTCATACCGAGAAGCGGTTACTTCCTCAGAAGGGCCTCAATGAAAAGAAGCCATTAAAAGTGAAATAGATTCTATTTTACAAAATCATACTTGGGAGCTCGTGGATTTACCTCCTGGTTGTAAACCACTAGGCTATAAATGGATCTTCAAGAAGAAGATGAAAGCCGATGGCACCATTGACAAGTACAAAGCAAGATTAGTAATCAAAGGATTTAGACAACGAGAAGGTCTTGATTACTTTGATACATATTCGCCTGTTACGCGAATAACATCGATTAGGATGATACTTGCTATTGCCGCTTTAAGAAATTTGGAAGTTCACCAAATGGATGTGAAAACGGCATTTCTAAACGGAGATTTAGAAGAAGAAATCTACATGAATCAACCTGAGGGTTTCATGGCTCCTGGACAAGAGAACAAAGTTTGTAGGCTTGTTAAGTCATTATATGGCTTAAAGCAAGCTCCCAAACAATGGCATCAAAAATTTGACCACGCCATGCTAGAGAGTGGTTTCAAAATTAATGAATGCGACAAATGTGTTTATGTCAAAGACACAAATAGTGGATATGTAATCTTGTGTTTATATGTTGATGATATGCTTACCGTTGGCAGTAACGACAAGATGATCAAATCTACTAAAGACATGTTGAAATCAAAGTTTGACATGAAGGATATGGGTTTGGCTGATGTGATCCTTGGAATAAAGATCATACGAACTCAGAATGGACTTGTGTTAAGTCAAGCACATTATGTGGACAAAATTCTTAATACTCATAATGCGGGGGATTCCGGCCTAGCTAGAACTCCAATTGACACCAGTAAGCATCTATCTAAAAATAGAGGCTTAGGTGTTGCCCAATTAGAGTATTCGAGAATTATTGGCATGTTAATGTACTTAATGACAGGTACCCGACCTGACTTAGCATATGCTGTTAGCAGGCTAAGTAGGTATACTAGTAACCCAAGCTATGCACATTGGGCAGCTATGACTAGGGTACTTCACTATTTGAGATACAGTCGCGATTATGGACTGCATTATGATCGATATCCAGCTGTTATCGAAGGATACAGTGATGCAAATTGGATATCTGACATAAAGGATTCTAGATCGACTAGTGGATATGTGTTTACACTAGGAGGAGCAGCTATATCTTGGAAGTCTTCCAAGCAAACTGTTATAGCTAAGTCCACGATGGAATCAAAATTTATCGTGTTAGATAAATGCAGACAAGAGGCGAAATGGCTACGTCAATTCGTAGAGGACATACCAAGGTGGCCTAAACCGGTAACGGCCATTAGTATACATTGTGATAGTCAATCGACATAATGTATAATGGAAAGTCCAGACATATCCGTCGTCGACATAATTCGATACGACAACTACTCTCAACAGGAGTTATCTCAATTGACTATGTGAAGTCAAAGGATAACATCGCGGATCCGCTTACAAAAGGCTTAAGCAGAGAGTTAGTAAGTAAGTCGTCTAGAGGAATGGGACTAAAGCCCTTGAAGGAATGAGTTTCTATGAAGGAAAACCTAACCCAGTTGACTGGAGATCCCAAGATCTGGGTTCAATAGGACAACCTAATCATAGAAATGTGGGGGAAGTCACGTCAATGTGGGGGAGTTACTAAATATTGTAACTTTCCTAGTCCATTCCTATAACAAATGTGACTTGTTGAAAGGTTAAACATATGGCTTTAATGATTCAGGATGAAATCATAAAGCGTATTGATTCAAGATGACATCACAACACATATGTTTTTAATGATTCAAGATGAAATCACCTATGTGAGAGAGAAGTGGGGTCGCTTCGAAGGGAAATGTGGGGGCGCAATTCCTAAGAGCTCTTGTAGAACCAGGCTAGTGTTCATGACCATAACGGACACGACTATGAGGACTTGACATTGTTAGGGAGAGTCTTGTGTGAAGTGTAATGTCGTCTACGTAAATGGATGATGAGTTCAAGGACATCGCGTCTACTCAGATCTAGGAGACTAAGTGCATCTCACAAGGGAAGGTTCAAAGGGTTACACCTACCTATCCTATGCAAGACTTAACCGCAGAAAATTCACCGAAACTTTCGTGTGTTTTCGACCGATCTCCATTCATGTGGGGGGATTGTTGGAAAAATGAGTTTTGCAAAGTGGTTTTTGCAAATTTTGGACATCATTTAATGTATGTATATGTTACATATATTTGTGTTGATTTGGGGGCATTTTGTTCTCCTCAAAGAGAGCTTCGCAACGAGCTAAAGTATGTCCAAATTGGAGTAGAAATGAATGAGATATCGTGTCTCAAAGTGAGACATAAAAACTGGAAATCTAAACTATCCCACATCGCCTAGAAGAGGAAATGGTGACTAGTTTATAAGGAAATCATAATATTGGCTATCAAATTCCTTTGGTTGGTTATGCTCCCACTCCTACGTGCGCGCGCGCAGGGGGGGGGTGCAGAAAATGGGATTTCCGGGCTAAAATGAGTTCGAAGCTTCTGAACTCATGCGAGCCCGCGCGACCTGCGGACACGAATGCAGCTCCGAAATCTCGCCTACGCGGGTATCTTTTTGCTGTGAATTTCGGTTCCTTATTTGATAATATTCCAGAATATTCTGTAATCTATTTGAGGAATAGATTTAGACTTTCTGCTTAAGTCTTAACAGATATACGCAGATCGTGTTTTGATATAACAGATATGCATATCTTTTATTTTCTGGCGTATATACTGTCTTGCTGAACAAGATAGGTATTGCCTATAAAATAAAACGCATCTCATTCAGTTTTTACACATCCAATAACGCAACTCATTCCGTGCAGTTTTCCAGCAGCATCTTCGATCAGAAACACGCAGGCTTCCGTGATCTTTCAGGCAAGTGGTCTAGTCCGGCTGTACAACAGCTGCGTACGTTGTACCCTGGGAAACAGACGGCGAATCTGTTTTAAGGGAATCGTATTCAATACGAGCCTCGTACAAGTCTCTTTGCTGCTTTCGTTTTAATTACGTTGAATAGTGTCTGTCTTCTGCTTCTACTCCATTCTGTCTGTTTTGTTTCTGTTAATTTATATACTGTTATTCTAATCTGATTTTATTAATTAAAAGTGTACACAGTTTCCCACACAACACTGCGTAATTGGCATGAGTTTTTTCATCCCTTTTGTGATCCTAGCAGTCAAAGTTCCGAGTGGGTTCTAGCGAGTTTATTCGTGTTTTTTGCCAGGTCTATTTTTTTGTTTGTTGTATTGTTTGCTGGCGTGGTTGTCTTTTAACTTTTTGTATTTGTTTTTCTTTCTCATCTAGCGCCTTGCTAGTTGTTGCTTTTATATAATTCTGCCGTTCTAAAAAAAAAAAAAAAAAAAAAAAAAAAAAAAAGAGAAACAACAACAAACCCAATCCTATCAAAATAGGGTAAGGGAGAAGTGAAGTATAGACAGATTATACCCTTACTATCAGAATGAACCCGGACAATTATAATTTTGCAGTTTATAGAAATACAAGAAAAAAGTGCTTGAATTAGCAAAAACATTAACAAGGGAATCACATAAAACATACAATGAGAGACAAGCAAACAAGCAAGCAAGCAAACAACAATAAACGACACCCATCATAAAAAAACGAAAGGAAAAAGGACGGACAAACAAACAAAAAACATAAGCCACAAGAGAACACATACAAAAATGACAAAAGGCAAAAGGAAAGCGCTAGAGAGGCGAGGCGGCAAAGGGATAGACAAAAGAACATAAAAGCAAGAAAGCAAACGAGCAAAGGCACAAAATGAAAAAAAGCACGTTAAAAAAAAGACCTAAAGGCAAAACTAAAAACCAAACCAAAGAGAACAACGAAGCACAAATCAAGGCAACGCAAAAGGGATAAAAAAAAAACCTAAGGGCAAAGCAAAAGGACAAAGGGAGGCAACTAGACGTCAAAAAGTCAAAAGTGGACAAGCAATGAAGCACAAAACCAAAAAAAGACAAAAGCAAAGCAACTTAGAAGCTCCAAAAAGCCTAAACTCAAAAACTACCTCAAAACCTCAAACAATCTACCCCTTCTACCCGCCTATTCTAATTCTATCTCTCCACGCATTACTATCAAAGATCATGTCCTCGGACAAAATAGCCATTAGAACGCAACGTATAATTGCAACAAATGGTTTTGTGAGCCCGCCACATGAAATTGGTTCAGGAGTATTGGTTGCTAAGTCACACGGGTCATTTTGAAGTGAATAATAAAGATAGGGTCGAGAGAAAAAAATATGGGATGAGCGATTCTTATCTTTTACCTTAAGAAATTAACATATAAAATGGATAATCAATTTTTTAAGAAGTCTTCAATTTTACCACCGAGAGAAGTTGATTTTGCCACATAAAAAAAATAGATTCATCCGATTGAACAATAAAAAGTCAAAAAACTGAATCAATTTGGTCGAATTTATTTAAATTTTATTCAACAAAAAAGTATGTATAAATTAAAAGACATTTTGTACAAGAAAAACTAAAAAGAAATAGGTAACTAACTTTAGTTGTTAAGTTTTTAATAAACTATATTATATGTACTTAATTAAACTTACCAGTTTGATTCTTTAAGTTAAAAAGCGTTGGCATCTCTCTTTCTAGTTCCAACCTTATCTTAGATCGAAATTCTTTCCTTTAATTATACTTTAATTACAGATATATATAGCTCGACCATTTAACTTTATATTCACTTCAAACTCCAATCACATATCCTCGTACTCATCTTGCATGCATGTTGCTGGAAACCGTTCACCAAAGACAATTAGTACGTACTCAGCTTGCTATTCAGACGAGATTCTCCCTTCATCTTATTCCCTCAACGCTTTCCGGCGAAACCTCTAGCTAGGTTGAGTTTAAGCTCTTGTATAGCCATGATAGTTAAAAGTCATTTTTGTTAGCGGGGATGTACGTAGCTGTGTAGTGATATATTTTATATATTAGGAAGATGTGGACGTAAAATGAAGGTTGTTAAATCATGTATGTGTGGTAAATTAGTGTATTCACACCATGCATGATTTTGACATGCATGTTTAGTAGAAAGAAATTCATAAATTCTAACAGAAACACGCGTCGGTGTAAGATTAGACAAGAGTTTTAATTAGTGATATAACCGTCAGTCAAGCTAGGGACCCAATTGATCGATATTATAAAAAGCAGATCGAGTCATATCATTAGTGGTGAAGAGGTCCCAGCAGAGAGTTATAAAAAAAACTAACGTGTCACTTCAATCCTAACCGTTACCACGTCGGAGAAGGACCTACCTAACTTAACTGACATTGACTCACTTTCTCTTTGCATTTTGGGTTAACCACGCGTTTTCCATAAATGACAAAACGGGGCAGTGGGAACAGAAAATAAATACATTTTTAGTTGGAGGAAAAAATTCTTTAATCATTTATTTTATTTGTTTTAAAACGGAAAAGTTTTTATCTTTAAAAAAGTGCTACCGATTAGATGAATTTTTTTGAATGATTAAAAATGCTAACGGGTGTATAAAAATGAAAGAAAAAAAAAGGGAAAAGTTTTATACTCCTATTTTAAAAGAGATATATCATTTTTCAAAAGAAAAAAACTAGGGACGAGCATTTTCACCCGAATTCCGAAACTGAACCGGAACCGTATCGATTCTTTGTATACGGTACGGTACCAGGACTAAGAAATAAGGTGAAAAAAAATCGAGACCACTAATTTGGTACGGGACCGGTACTAAATCGGGAAATTTTCGAAAAAAAAACGGGGAAAACCCTATTTCTCGGTACCGGTATCCAAATCTTGTTCGGTACGGATTATGATCGGGAAAAAATCAGTACCACTAACTCGGTACGAGATCGATACAGAACCGGTACCGTGCTAATCCTTAAAAAAAAACATATCTGTACTTAAGATCAGTGGATATTGGGAGGAAGAAAAGGGAAGTTGGAAGAGAGGGTGAAGGGGTGTATTTATAGATAGTAAAATGGTATCAGAAGAGGGTATAATGGTCATTAAACTATATTCTAATTTCCTCGAATTTTCCAAAAATTCATGACATTATTCACCTGAATTTACTCAGAAATAAATCAATTTTATCGTCTACCATTTATATATGGTTATTCGTGATTACCAAGCTGTCCTTTTATTTGTTCTTAGAACACCATAGACAATAGGAGAAACAAATGAATTTGTGATTCTCATATCATACTCTTTGTCTAAAAAGAAGTACGTACAAATACTTTGCGGCTCGCCTGAACGCCTAGTCTTTCATTGCCATCAACTTGACTGTTCGTTTCGTTTTCAGTCATGTTGATGATGTGGTGAACTTGAATAATGGTGTTACGGTGTATGTATGTCAAATATATGAATAGTTCCGGCATCCATAGTGAGAACCAGGGTGGGTCCTCGGGGTCCCAGACACCCATGGATGTTTGTGTCGCGTTAATTTTGTTGAGAAACTTTGATTTTTTTCTTAAATTATGTTTCTAGTCTTGTTTAGTTTAGTCAAAATAATGCACCTAATCACTTTATGTTTGGTAACGGCTAATGATGGATAACGCAAAAAGATTTAAACATTTCATTTGTTAGGACAAAAGGAGTAGTAAAAACGGTTTGGCAAAATGAAAAAAGAAAAGTGCACGACAAGTAACAAACATCATATACCTGGTCCTTAATAACATGATCAAAAAGTCCAAAAAGAAAAAAAGACAGTCTCGGCTTAAAAGGGGACACAACTTTCGGCCCCGGTCCCTACCATGGCTTTGGCAAAGAGACCATATCAAACCATTATGTGGCACCATCTGTGTTGCCTGATCATAAATATGTTCTGATTTGCGAGGTGACAAGTAGTTACTGATTCTTTAATTGCTGGCCCGGACCTTGTTTAATTCGCCATCACTCTTCTGTAGCCTTCAATTTCACAGGAAAATTCAAGGAGAGACGGGTCTTACTTAACATACTATTCTTTAACAACTGACCTAACGATAATTCCTTTAGACGACCAGATAATGGTTTGTGTATGTATTCTAGCGGCTAGCCGGCTATATAAACATACCACATGCACGCTCTTCTTAGCCAACAGATGATTGTAAACTAGAATCAACACAGCATCCCCAACCGCACGTAGAATGCTTAATTAGAAACAAAGGTTAATATTAATAAAGTGCTGCATCATGTAACTTCGTACAAGTACATGTTACATTTAAATTCAAGGAACTACGACCGGGCTAGCACTTCATGTACTAAGGGTTCGTTTGGTAGGACGGAATGAAATGTCAACTGAATAGAATAAATGATGTAATGGAATGAAGAGTGTAATGTAATGATTCATTGTAGTTATTTATCATGTTTGGTTTGTATGATAAAACGTAATGGAATCGATAATGAAAAGACTAAAATACCCATTAATGATAGAAAGTTTATTTAATGTGGTTATTTAATGATGGAGTTTTATGTAATTTTGATTCCATTACAAGATGTAATGAAAAAAAAAGTAGGGGACCTTAAGGAATAGTTTTGGTGTAATGGGTCATTACTTGTAATGAATCATTGCATTCTATAAATGTAAACAAACAACATTTATTCATTACATTGTAATAATCTTTTCCATTACGGCTTCCATTACGACATACCAAACACTACATAAAGGCCAGGACTTGAGATTTTTCCTTAGCTATTCAAGTTGTTGTCTCTTCTTTTTGGTATCGTCTTCACTTTACTCTGGAATGTAATCAAGTAAACTCGAAACGTCGAAACTGGCACACATTGTTCTTCGTTGTAGTCATTAATTAACTACTTGTCCATTTTATTGGGGTTTTTCCATTCAAGTTAATTAAGTATTCAATATTTCAACGTTGAATTATACAGTCCGCATTTTGGGCTCAATCTAGTGGATAATACTGGAAAGAAATTGGATGGGCTCAATATCATTGGGCTACTTTTTTATTAATTGTTTAGACGTTTAGTAGGGTGCTTGTGCAAAACAACCTTAAACCCTAAACCTGAAACAAAGCTTTAATATGAGCCTTTTATCAAAGTTATTTGCAAAAAAATCGTTTATATAATCTTTGATTTTGTGGACTTTTTTATATGAAATCTTTGATTCAATTTTTAAAATCAATATGAAATAATCTATTTTTTAATAAATAAATAAGCTAATTCATTTATTAGTCTTAATTGTGACATTTTCGTTATGTAGAAAAATTTGCATATGTAATTACTTCTGAACATTCTATTAGTCCCCAAACTATTGGTAAACACAGCATCAGTCGTTATCAATCGAACATACCATGAACTAAATGCATCTACCTGCAACAATTTGACTTTTGTTAAAAGAGACTTTGATTATCTGCCAGTTTATCTTATCTTAATACCTTATAATGCATTTGAGACTTCTATTAGTGGAAAGGCTTAAAATTCAGATTCAACTACTTACCTATAATAGAAAGAGTGTTTTACGAAATCTATTAAATCATACACACACATAATGCTTATAAATTAAGCTATTACATCCGAAGGAGGCGTTTTAGTTCTGAAAATTAATTACAAGTTAATTGACTTGTAACAGCCCGTAACAACCCATTTAATCTTGTAATTGTAACAGCCCATCTACTCCCGTTTACTCTTGTAATTGTAACAGCCCATCTACTCCCATCTATATATATATACTCCCACGTGCAAGCCTTCTTTCTAATTCACACATTACAAGCAGGTGCCTACTACCACACTTCCATCAGCCTTAAAACATCAATCACACCTCCTCCACCAATTACAAAAACACATTATTTTCAAAACTCCCACCTTAGTGTTTCACCTACCTCATTCTTTTTTGCCTCACACTTCCTAAATTAAGTACATCAAACATCATAGTTGTGTAGTTGACCAAACAAAAATGACAAAAAAGGCAGTGGTCGTTTGACCTGCAACGGCGGCGCCACCCGGTGGGTGCCGTGGTGGGAATAGACGTTGTGGTGACCAATCGGTCGGTCGGCTCCATTTGAAGACCCTTGAAGATTATCGATCGTGGTCTCGACCGGTTGATAAATCCACAAACAAACACGAAAAATAAACGTTTCCATAATGCTATCAAGATCTTTGCCGTACTCTCTTTTGGTGATTCGAGATTAAAGGATACCGCAAAGGAATGAAGAAGAGTTACTAGAGCGAGTTTAGGTGTAGAGTTACTTTTAGAAAAGAGAAATCATACCAGAAACGTAGATTTAATGAAGTGAGATTGTGGTGCTTACGGGTTTTACTCAACCCGGTTTGAACCGTTGAATCGGAAACTGGCCAGTTCGATCTATAAAATGAAAGAAAATAGAATATTGATATGTGGTTGTATAATAGGAAATGATGGTTGTGTAACTGTTGAAACCGTAATGTAATCAATTGATTGTTGTTTCGAATTATTGGATGTGGTTGTGGTTGAAAATGGAGTCGGTGTGTTAGGAGAGGGAGTATGTGCTTGCCTTTTTGTTTGTATATGGTGGTGGAATGGATGATAGAAATGATAAAAGACAAGCCGTATGGTAAAGTGTGATAAACTCACCTGGTGACCTTTTAAACAAATACAAATATAGTATTCGCATTAACTTAAATGAATTTTTGCTTCTTAGATATACAGTTTTTAATATGTCCTCGTTGGTTGTGAAAAAGACCAATGAGTAATAGTTTGATACTGGGATACTAGCTTTTTTAATAATGCATATCATGTTTTAATGTTACACAATTGAAGTCCTTTGCCATTTTCTTTAGGTACACTATAAATAATAGGTTTTATCGATTGGCATCAAACCAGCTTGACTCGGTGGTTGAACCGATTAAAATGTTGACTCAATGAATTGATAAGTGAACCGGGTCAATTAGAGACCCGGGTTATAAAACATTGGTGCTTACACTTTTGTATTTGGTGTCAAAGTAGATATATAAGAAAGTGAAAGAAGTCTCAAAAATATCTTGAAGCTTCTCCATTCCTTATTATCCATTTTTTGAAGTTTGTAACGAAATGCAACATAGCATACGTTATCAATTTCATTTAAGTAGTTGGGCTCGACTTTTATATGTGTAATATGTGGTTCGTTGGTTGCACTTCTAATGCACGTGATTTTATCTTTTTTTTTTATTTTTTATTTTTTTTGTAATATCAAGAACACATAAAATTTATTTCAATTGCCCTAAATAGAAAGGATTAAAATTTTAGCCAACACACTTTCTCTAAATAGAAAAGCTTAAAAACTCAGCAAACACACTTGGCTATAATAAAACGATTTGGTCAAATACTAATATTAGTAACCGACATGTTCTTTATAATGAAGTTAATCTATGTGTTTATAATTAAAAATGATTGTAACCGAAAACATTTAAAATACAATTAAGTAATATATATTATTAACTTTTCGGTTACACAATTTTAGATTCACAATAAAGTATGGGTTATTTGTTTTAGTTTATAAAAGACTATTAAGAGATGATAGGGTCATTTTGGACGTTTCTTTGCCGTACTCGTTTCTTGAATTTTAGTCCATTGATTTACTCGATATTACCTTTTTCTTAACTAAAAGAAGGATAAACTTTCTATCAACCATTTTAACTTTATACCTTTATAGTATTACCCGCTCTATATTATCACAGCATCGCGCATTAGTATACAAATCTATGTATATTAGCTTGATATCGCTTGAAGTAACTTAAATTTAAAACTATTGTCATCCGTAAAATTATTATAACTATAAACATATAATTGTAAAAGACTTATCGCCGGAATTTCGTTTTTAGTAGAAACATAACCGAATAACATTTGTTATCCGAAAAATATACTTTCAGGGTACCCGCCGCCGCATTGCGCGGGTACCCTGCTAGTCTTCCTACATACGTATTAAACTTTCATACTTGTTATGTTTTTGATTATCTAATGGTGCTAACTAACACATCAAAATCCTATTTTTCTAGCAAGATGATGAATTGACGAGGTCAAATGATGCTAGACATATATTTGGTTACGAGTATTATCTATTAATAACCAGTTTACAAAAATCATGGCATGTGATAACTTACCTAAAGTCGGGTCATGTTTCATCGTTTTCGAATCATGACATGTGTAATTAATGGTTTATATAATCATGTCATGTTTTATGAGGATTATGGAAACAAGATAGTATTCAAGAAGCAAGTGCCTAGTAAGCCACACTAGTTATATTGGCCAGATTCAACTTCAAGTTAAAAAGTAGTTTGAATCGTTTATGTCAACCTCCGGTCGAGCACTTGAAACCTAACGAGTGTCTCAGCTGTTCGATTGTAAGGTTTACAAAAAGCTGCTAATTACAACCATTCAGTTGTAATTTTGGCTTGCATTGCTTCACTAATTAAGGACCTATAGTTATGTGTTTCCTTTGGAGTATCCCTTTATTTTATGCAAATTATTCACACATCTAAGAAAGCTACAATTGGAGCGGGGCTTTTTAAAGCTTTTTGAAGCAATGAGCGGTGAGCAATGAGCATTTTGATTTTTAATGTTTAATGATCGTTTAGCAAAGAGCGGTGAGCGGTAGCTAATTTCTAAAAAAGCTAATTTTTCAATGCTTATTTAAGAAGCTGTGACAGCTACTGCTCACAGCTCACAGCTCGCTGCTACTGCTCACTGCTCGCTGCTACTGCTACTTTCACCAAACATATGTATCACCTATATAACCCGATCTCTTTACATATGTATCACCTATATAAACCCATCTTGACACAATTTTGTGCGTGTAAATAATTTTCACTACGAATACAATAATACACTTGTAATGTTTAATTTTAGGTTCTTTTAGTGATATTCCAATACAAAATGTATGTGTTTGCTTGTGAGATGGTGCAAATATGCGTGTTACAATACGTTTTTGTTGAGGGACATATTCAACATATGATCATTGATAGAATTTGTTTAATTAAGTTGCACAAAGCTAAGTCAACATGGCATTTATTTGATAAAGGAACAATATTTCATTTTCTTTGCTTTAATTCAAGGGCAAATCGCATAAAAAGGTACTCATCTTATGTCCAATTTCAATTAAAGGTACTATTCTTTTTTTTTCTCAATTTAAGGTACTCGACTTTTTTTTTGTGCCGATTTAGGTTCTTTTCTAACTTCCGTTAACCATTTCGTTAGTAAATTACATGTTTGGTCCTTGAGTTTGTATAGGCATTTCATTCTTGGTCTATTTTCATCCGTTTTCATACGCTTGCATACGTTTTCGTAAATTTTTATACGTTTTCGTCCGTTTTTACACGTTTTCGTTCGTTTTTACACGTTTTCGTCCGTTTTTGCACGTTTTCTTCCGTGTTTACACGTTTTCGTCTGTTTTTTCACGTTTTGGTCCGTTTTTGCACATTTTCATCTGTTTTTACACGTTTTCGTCCGTTTTTACATGTTTTCATCTGTTTTTAAACGTTTTCGTCCGTTTTTGCGCGTTTTCGTTTGTTTTTACACGTTTCCGTCTGTTTTTGCACGTTTTTGTTCATGTTTTTACACGTTTCTGTGCAGGTTTTTACACGTTTATGAGCAAAAATGGAAGAAAAACGTGTAAAAATAGACGAAAACGTGTAAAAACGGACGAAAATAAACCGAAACGTGTAAAAAAGGACGTAAACGTGCATAAATGGACGGAAACGTATAAAAACAGACAAAAACGTGTAAAAACAGATAAAAATGTGTAAAACCTGACAAAAACATGTAAAAACAGATGAAAACATATAAAAACGGACAAAAACGTGCAAAAATGGACGGAAACGTGTAAAAACGGACGAAAACGTGCAAAAACGGACTGAAACATGCAAAAACAGAAGAAAATGTGCAAAAACAGACGAAAACGTGTAAAACAGACGAAAACGTGTAAAAACGGACGATAACGTGTAAAAACAGACAGAAACGTGCAAAAACATACTGAAACGTGCAAAAACGGACGAAAACGTGCAAAGACAGACGAAAACGTGCGAAAACGGACGAAAACGTGCAAAAACGGACGAAAACGTGTAAAAACGGACGAAAACGTATAAAAACGAACGAAAACGTATGCAAGCGTATGAAAACGGACGAAAATAGACCAAACATGAAATGCCTATACAAAGTCAAGGACCAAACATGTAATTTACTAACGAAATAGTTAACGGAAGTTAGAAAAAAACCCTAAATCGGCTCAAAAAAAAGTCGGGTACCTTAAATTGAGAAAAAAAAAGAATAGTACCTTTAATTGAAATTGGACATAAGATGAGTACCTTTTTATGCAATTTGCCCTTAATTCAAATATAACTTCAATTAGCCGACCTGAAATAAATGTTACAAGCTTTGTATTGACTTTGACTTAACTATATAATGGACAGGACGGAGCCAGAAACAAATATGATCGGGTGCACAAATTTCAGTAACGTAAAAAAACGGAAAAACTTTAAAAAAAAAAAACTGAAAAATACGATTTTTTTTTCTTTTCAAAAGTATATCAAAGTGCCTATCTATAGAAAGATAATTAAATGCTCGTCACAATGATATATTTTTTTTCCGCTTAACGATTAAAGGTTTGAAAGTTATTAATATTTGAAAAAATAGGATGAAAGTGGGTTTTTTAAATTGTTGGGATTAATCTCATCCATTAAATCAAATAAAAATTGATGATGGTGATTGATACTTTGGTATGTAATAATCTTTTGTCCTCAAATGATCTTAAATCATATTTGATTACAATTTAAACTATTAACCTTTTTCACTCTCACTTACTCTACACCAATATATGCATTAAAAATTTGCATATATAAATTAATGCTACTATACAATGTCATCGTTAATCGCGACTAATTCGTACCTTTAATACCCTCTATTATTATTTATTTTTTTTTATTTTTATAATCTTGTTTTTATTATAAAACTGTAAAATAAAAAAACGGAACAAAAAAATATAAAGTGGATAATTTAAAAGTAGTAAAACATGAAAAATACGGAGCAGAAACCCGTAAAAAACTGTCTTGTACTGTTAATACAATGGGTAAAACTGTTAATAAATTTACATAACATAGAATATAAAGTTTGACAAGTGAGAAGCAGTAAAAGAAAAAAAAATACAAATCCAGAAATAATATAAAAATAAATATACTCGATTGTACTTATAACAATGAAACATGTAATTCCTATTTAAAGGTAAAAAAATTTATATTTTAACTCCATCAACAATCAATCGCATATTGTATACATCATGTTATTAATATTTAAATTTAAACAATAACATCAACCTCACCTATGTTAGTTAAACACAGTAAAATATGTCGTCCAACGAAAATATTTTAAAAGATATTAATGGAAATTATTACATAATAAAAAAATTTATATAAAAACATTTGCATAATTATTAGTTATACTTATTGTGATATCACAATAAGTAAACATTAAACAGAGACAAATTTTATATATCCATATATTAAACTAAAATTTTAAAATAAATTTGATTTACGTGTAAAAAACATGTGTATACAAACCTTATAACTTGTACAATAATACACTCTTTAATATTTAATTTTAGGTTCTTTTGTTGATATTTCAATACAAAATGTATGTGTTTGCTTATGAGATGGTGCTAGTTTGCATTTTTGAACTTGAAATTGACTAATTAATTATCTTTATATTTAATATATGATATTTGTTTTTAACGAACAATATATGATCGTTGATAGAATTTGTTTAATTAAGTTGCACAAAGTCAACATTGCATTTATTTAATAAAGGAATAATATTTCATTTTCTTTGCTTTAATTCAACTAACTTCAATTAGCTGACCTGAACTAAATCTTACAAGCTTTGTATTGACTTTGATTTGTCTCTACTATTTATAAAAAATATCTATTTTTCTTTAAACTTGAATTTTAAAAATTAAATTAATGGTAAAGAAAACAACAACTTTGTAAAATTGTCCGACCCACATCTTACGGTTGACAAATCAGATAATTAAACAATAAAATATCATGTTTATGACCCACTAAAAACTTTGTGATTGATTCAAACATAAATAAACATTAATATTGAAACAATACAGATAAAACTGTGAAATATTCTAAAAAGGAGAGTCATATTTGAAAACTTTCCACTTTTAGTAATCTTAAAATACTAAGCTTATAAAAGTAATTAATTTAAGATATTTGCTTTATCAAAATACAAATTAATATGCCTTTCAAAATTTGTAACTACTAATGTTATTAAAACATTAAATATAAATGTTCTCACATTTAAACCCTTAAATAACACTTACTCATTAAAAAAAACTTATAATTTAGTCACCGTAACAAAAAAAATTATCAAAAAAAGCGTCAACACATGTGTTTTGTTGCACATAAATGCCTAGTTGCAAAACCACAAAAAATTCTATTTGACATACCGTATTTTAAAAACCGAGTATTGAGAGAGATAAATAAATATTACTCCATCTGTCTCAAATTATAAGTTCATTTTTTATTTTTTAAAGTCATTTTCTTCCGACTTTGACATTAATTATTTTTTTTCATGTTATATAATACTTGATGAAAAGTATACCAATAAAAATGCATTTAAATAATATATCCATTTATAAATTTTAGGGGGAATTGCATATATATCCTTCCAAAGGTGAATAATTCCATATATATCCTTCTTACAAGTTTTTGATGCACATAGTACAATGATTTTTATGCATGCAAAGGATATATATGCAATTTTGCATCTTTGGAAGGATATATATGCAAATGACCCTAAATTTTACATCAAGTATTATATAACGCTAAAAAAATAATTAAAGTCAAAGTTGAAATAAAATGACTTTGAAAAAGTCAAAATGAACTTATAATTTGGGACCGAGAGAGCACATACTAATTATCTTGACTCAAAAATAGTAAATTAAAAAAGGTGGATGTATTTAAAAGGTATCATATTTGACATCATTTGCTTTTGTGAGTATCGAACAATTTTTTTTTTTGCTTATGTGGGTACTCTTCTTTCAGATTTTTTTTTTTTTTTTTTTTTTTTTTTTGTATTTTGCGAAATTTTTGATCATGTTTGCTCGTCTTAGCAAATTGGTTTTTTTTTCGGAGGGCTAAAATGTTACATAATACCCTAAAAATGATGAATTTGAAAGAAAAGTACTTATAAAAGAAAAAAAAATTGTTTCCTACCACAAAAATAAATGATGATAAATATAATACTTTTTAAAAACATTTGCACATTAAAAAAAGAGTAAATTACGCCGTTCGTCCTTGTGGTTTGCGTTGACCGCAGGGTTTCGTCCTTTGACCAAAAAAGTTGCACCGTCCGTCCTTAAGTTGGAAACGTTATGCGCCATTAGTCCCTCCCTCTAACGGAGCCCACTAACGGTCGTTAAGTCTTGTTAACCTGAGGGTATAATCGTCATTTCAACACCATAAGGACGAACGGTGCAAGGACGAACGGTGTAGTTTACACTTTTTTTTACCTAATTCACTCTATCTACTATATTATCATTCACCTAATTTTTTTCTCTCTCGTCATCTCTTTCTTTCTCTCTCTATTGCTTCTACATTTTTACAACCAAGATCCAGTATCTACCAAAAAAATCACTAATAATTTTATCATCTTATCTTTAACAAGATCCTATCTTTGACCAAGATCGTATCTTTAACAACCAAAATCACATGTATCTTGGTTTTCATCTAACCAAAAACATCACTAATAATCCTATCATTATATTTATCTTTTCTAGCCTCGTGTACCTGTCTCCCTCTTTCTGATGGTCTTTAGATCATTCGTAATTTATTAGATAGTCATAGAAACGAGACCAATGCCAAGAAGATTAAACTTTTAAAGAACTTGATTGAAAAGAAAAGGATGGTACAAACCCTAAAAGTATATCACGAATAATGAAGTAGCTGGCTAAAAAATAGAAAGACAAAGGGTATAAAAACCCTTGTAAATGACCGGCCATAAGGCCTAGCCTTTGGGCTGTTCCTATAATCGGCCCATATTTACTAAATAATATGTATTAACGAGCTAGTAAACGTAAGCCAATTTTCTTCATTCTTCGAGTGACCGAAACTTCTTTGTTAGACGGATTTTCGTATCTCTAACAATCTCCCCCAAGTAGAGGTTGCTCGAATCAAACTCGGTTGCTCGAATGAATTCTTTTGACGAAACTTCTTTTCACAAATTAGGAGTGCTATCTTCGAACATATTTGAATGAGTTTTTCTGTTACAAGTCTGTCACAAATCTGTCACGAACTTTGCATTCTCCTTCCTCCCATACCAATTAGTAACACTTTTTCTGTCACTAAACTATCACTAACCTGGTTGCTCCTTCCTCCCAAATCTGTTAGTGACATTATTTCTGTTGCAGAATTGTCGCTAAACCAGCAGATTCCAATGTAAGAGCAGTAGGAGAAACATCGTAGTTCTTGGGTTACTTCACTTGACTTGTTCTTCTTGTGCTTTTGTAGTACTTTAAGTCTTGACATCTTGATGTTTACTGAACTTTGGTCTTTTTACATGCTCATATTCGCTGAAAATTTGAAAGCTTTTATGATCTTACTTCTTCTAACTTCTTGACTTTAATATGTGAAGAAGATGATGATCTCAGAGTTGCGGAAGCTTTAAGTATATAAGCTTTCTAGATTTCTTCAGATATGTGAGCATTTGTCTTGCATCGGATTCTTTGAGTTGTCATACACCATGTTTGAATAATTTAGTCACCAAAAAATATTTTGTTAAAAAAAAATCCACTTAATGTGTTCTAGAAAATCTTTTTGTGAACACACGAAGGGTTTTATATTTTGAAGGGACCAAGTATAGACGATACTCAATCTGGTCGATTACATTAACCTCCGATTCCGTGAGGATCGATGATTACAGTACGAATACTGCACCTGTGATCAGATAAATTCATTAAAAGAACTTTCTTGACAGGTTTTCCAGCTCAAAGCCTTTAAGGTCTCTAACACTGAAGTATCAGATTCCCGTATGCTTGCTGTTCTCTATACCAGATGTCCAAAGACTAATCACACTATGAGTATTTCTACTAATAGAATGGTAAAGAGTGAGTCAGTACAGTTACTGTCTGCTGACTATACCGTACAATTCCTGAACAATGTTTTACTTCTTAATACAATTAAGTACCGTAGAAGGCCGATGGCAAAAGTGATTTTAAAAAACATTCGATGTGGTTAAGAAATATTTATGGGGCACAAACGAAAGTTTAAATCAGAATGCTCTGATGATATTTTGAAAAATATCTCGAAAGATATGAAGTGCCTTGAGAAATCCAAACTTGTACAAGTACTTGTATGGAAGTCTACTTCACTAGTGGATGTTATCCGAAGACAAACATATGAGTATAAGAATACCCTGGTGTGACCACATCTCATTCTTATGCATTCCTCAAGATCACATACACAAATATGAAACAAAAGATTCTTTGTCACTTATCAAGATACTAGTGTATAACACAAAGATTTTGGTACCTTGATATTTTTGAATAAATTACCACTTTGCTCCCCCTACACATGTGCTACTGATAAAGCTACACGCGTCGTTCGGGGTCAAGGAAACTTCCTTTTCTTCGAGCAAGTTTTATAACACCTTAGGCAGTGAACCTAATCGTTGTAGTGTAGTAATTAGGGTAAGCCACGGGTATTGATATCGTTCTCTAGGGGAATAGGAATGCTAGTAAGAAGTTACTACGCTAAGGTTAAGGTTGAGGAAGATTATTTTTTGTATTTTTATATTTTATGAAATGGAAAGGTACGAATCTCGGGTATTGGATTTGGGGGGTTTGGTATTTCTACCGATTACTCTACTATTATCTAATTATCTAAACTAAGGTTGTGGGAGTCTATGTCTAATTAATGTGTGCTCGTATGATAGTTTAAAGATGTGTTTACTTAGGTTATACTACTCCTTAATTATCTCATATTGATGGTTGAGTTGTCACGTCCTTATTCTTAGTTGCGTTGTGTGTCTAAAGTTGTAGGGTATGCGTTTCTCCCTAACTCTTTGAACTTACCAAAGGGTCTCGTCTACAAAACCCACTAGGGATGATAAACTCTTACTCTAAGGCACTCTTTGGATAATTTAGCCTACAACTACTCAGGTAATCATATTCTAAGGTTCACAAAGATGAATCAAGCATTAAGTACACAACGAATGACCTATCGCATTACTAGATCATTAATCAACTAAGATAAGAAACAACCAATCAATATTCAATAATTAAGTTTCATACTTCCTAAGCAAACACACAAATAAGTTAGCCGGACATGGAGAACATGCAAGCATACACACAAATAATCAAAGACATAATTGAATTAATGAAGTAAATACTTATCTTGATGTAAGATAGGGTTTAAAACCCTAAAATACTGTACAAGACACCTTATGTTCGGTTTTAGGTTTTTACTCCAAAAAGACTCTCTCTAAAACTGAAAAATTCGGATTCTATATATAAAATTACATATGCGACGGCGTCACCTTATGTTTCGTGACGCCGTCGTGTCGCCGTCATTAGGGTTTCGTCTTGGCTACGTTAACCTTGCGACGGCGTCACCTTATGTCTGTGACGCCGTCCTCTTCAGCTTCTGACGTCGTCTGGGTCGCATCTAGGCCGTCTGAGTAGCAACGGCCTACTCTTTTAAAGCCCAACATCGTCACTTGAAAATAGGGTTTTTGGCTTCTGTATCGTCACAAAAAATCCTCCGACGGCGTCGCAATTAACACCTGACGCCGTCGCCTTCTGTTTTCAGCAGCTTTGAGTGTCTCGATTCTGACTTTGGTCATTTTCTTCGTATATTCGCGCCTTTTCGTCCAAATAAGTGCCATTCCAACATTTTGCCTTCAAGAGACCTAAAAAGTGAAAAGGAACGATATTAAGCAATAACGGATACAAAAGTGATCAAATAAGGGCTTAAACGACCCCTCAAAATGGTACCTTTTAAAACCTTATCAGCTACGATATACGAAAGGTGTTTTGCACATGTAAGGACAGGACTTAGCAATTAGAATCAATAGAATCAATATTTATCCATTTTTATTTAAGTCACATTTTCTCCCCCGATCAAAAGTATGAAAAGAATTGAATGGTTTTGAGCTAGAATGGACTTAAATGAATCAAGCTCCCCCTCAATCATTGAGGTGAGCAATTGAAGCACAAATATCAAGTGATTATTGAAACTAGACCTGTATGAAACCGAGACATGAGTGAAACATCGATCTGTCTGTGTATCAAGAATGTGGTTGTTTCAACCTGTCAGCAATAGAATCAGCAAAAATGTGTCCAAAAAACCTGCAAAACTGTTAGAAGAACTGATTCTCCCCCGCAAACATACAGCATGATATATAGATTTTTTTTTGTTACAAATATACACTATGATACAAAGGATAGACAATGTGTATCCTGGTTACTTAGAGACTGACTCATCCTGAAGTTCCTTTAGAGTCTCTGGTGACATTTGTTTTACCCCAAGCAGTGGAAGTAGTGTAGAGAAGCGCTCTTTTGGTAAGGCCTTTGTAAAAATGTCCGCCAGTTGATATTTAGTCTCCCTGAAATACAACTCAACCACGTTCCTTTCAACATGCTCTTTTATGAAGTGGTGACGAATATCAATGTGCTTGGAGCGGGAGTGTTGAACACTGTTACAACATAGAGCAATAGCACTTTGATTGTCACAATACATCGGAATTTTGTTGAACACAAATCCGTAGTCCCTGAGTTGTGAACGCATCCAGAGGACTTGTGCGCAACAACCGGATAGCGCAATGTATTCTGCCTCAGTGGTGGAGATAGCCGTACTCTTTTGCTTTTTCGAAGACCAGCTAACAAGCCTATTTCCGAGAAATTGAGCGGAACCAGACGTACTTCGCCTTGTGTCATGACAACATGCATAGTCAGCATCTGCAAACGCTGTAAGTTGAAAACCGGAGTCCTTCGGATACCAGAGACCCATGTGAATAGTTCCCTGAAGGTATCGAAAGATCCGTTTAAGTGCATGAAGGTGCTTGTCGGTAGGCTTTGCCTGATACCGGGCACACATACAGACAGCAAAAACTATATCAGGTCTAGATGTACTAAGATACATAAGGGAGCCAACCATACCACGATAACGTGTAGGATCAATAAGCTTTCCTCCCCTATCTTCATCAAGGTCGGGACGCTCCGCCATTGGAGTGTCAATGGGTGTGCATGTGTCAAAACCAAACTTTTTCAAAATTTCAAGAGCATATTTTGACTGGTTGATAAAGATGCCTCTGGGATTTTGGGAAACTTGTAGACCTAGAAAGAAAGACATTTGTCCCATCATCGACATCTTAAAAGTTGAGTTCATCTCATAAGCAAAACGTTTGCATGCTTTGGGATTGGTAGAGGCAAAGATTATATCATCGACATAGATTTGTACGAGTAAGATATGTTTTCCTGTTGTCCTTGTGAAGAGAGTTGGATCGACCACGCCTTTAGAAAATCCATATTTGATCAAAAACGCTGACAACTTGTCATACCGTGCACGTGGAGCTTGCTTGAGCCCATAGAGAGCTTTCTTGAGTCGGTACACATGCGTTGGATTATCTGGATCTTCAAAACCGTCTGGTTGACTAACATAGACAACTTCGTTCAGTTCGCCGTTGAGAAAGGCGGTTTTCACATCCATTTGAAAGATGACCATGTTTTGACTGGCTGCATGCGCAATGAAGAGTCTGATCGCTTCGAGTCGTGCAACAGGTGCAAAGGATTCTTCGAAATCAATACCAGCTTCTTGACGATAACCTTTCGCCACTAACCGTGCCTTGTTCTTTAATACTTCACCATATTCATCCAACTTGATTTTGAAAATCCATTTGAACGGGATGATGAGAATATTATCCGGACGTGGTACAAGAACCCACACATCCAATCGATCGAACTCATGTATCTCATCCTGCATAGCCTCAATCCAACATGAATACTCTAAGGCTTGTTTATAAGTTTTTGGTTCAACATGAGATATGAATTCGTTGAAGAAACACCAAAGTGCATCGGTTTCTAGTTGCTTCCTGGTAGATACGGGGCGTTTGATATCGCCAATGATATTCTCTAAGGAATGAGCCTTAGTCCACTTTTTCAAATGAGGTAGTGGATTATCAGGAGCAACTTCGACATCGACAGTGTTAGAAGACGATGCTTCATAGACGGTTTCAGGAGCAAGATATGGTGTAAACAAATTACTGTCAAGATGGTCAAATGGTGTAGTGGGATCCGAATCACTAGTGTCAGAGTGCAAAGGTTGCGAAGGTGAGGGACTAAGAGTAACGCTAGGAGCGCCTTCGGAGATAAGTGTAGAGGAGGGTGAACCATGGGCACTCTCGTGTACCTAAGCAGCTTGTTCATTAACCAGAGGTATTTGAACAACCGGAAGCATTGGAACAACCGGTGGGATCTCCTCCGCTTCGTCAAACCATTGTTGAAACAAATCGTCGACCTGTTTCTCTGTAGGTGGGACACTGGGTGTTGGAGGATCATTCACTAGATCAGAACGGCTGCGTCCTGATTGTAAAGCATGAAGTTCACTGGGTGCGCAGCCTGAATTGTGATGACCAGACGTCATTCCTTCGGTAAGTTCATCGAAGGTCACATGAATGGTTTCTTGAATCTTGCGCGTTCGTTTGTTGTAGATTATGTACGCTTTCTTAGTGGGTGCATAGCCAACGAATATACCTATGTCGGCTTTCGCCTTGAGCTTACCCACGTCATCGTAGTCATTGGTGGGATAACACAGAGATCCAAATACTCGGAAGTATTTTAACTCAGGCTTCTTACCTTTCAGAAACTCGTAATAGGTCTTGCCGTGTAGTGTGTGTATTAAAGATCGGTTAAGAGTATAACACGCAGTGGCTACAGCTTCTGCCCATAGGAATAACGGAGCTTTAGCAAATATAAGCATTGTACGAGCAGCTTCCATAAGAGTTCGGTTCCGTCGTTCGACAACGCCGTTCTGTTGTGGAGACCGAGGTACGCTTGTTTCATGAGTAATTCCAATTTTCTCAAACCATCCGTCGATTGTTTTGTTGAGAAATTCCGTTCCATTATCTGTTCGGACAACACGAACAGTGGCATTGAGGGCACGCTGTGTTTGCACAATAAACTTCTCAATTGCTCTAGGAGTTTCATCTTTTGATCGTAAGAATCTCACACAACCAAATTTGGTGTAATCGTCCACTATCACCAAGATGTATTTCTTTCCGTTGATACTCTCCGTTCTCATGGGGCCGCAGAGGTCCATATGAAGTGTGTTGAGAATTTCAGTATTGGTGTTTTCCGTCTTGAGTGGATGGGTTGCCTTCTTGCTTTTCCCAAGTTGACAAGATGGACACAGACGATCCTTGTCATATTTCAGCTTCGGTAATCCTCGTACTAGATCTTTCTGGGCTAATTCATTCAGGGTCCCCAAGTTTAGATGATTTAATCTACGATGCCATAACCATGACTTTGTAGACGAGGCTTTTGTTAGCAAGCAAACTGGAGAAGCTGACAACATATCATTAAGAGAGATGGTGTACAGGTTGGTAGTCCGCGATCCTTGGAGTAGATCAACCATGTCATAGTTGCGGATGTGACAAGAGTGTTGTCGGAATGCAACTTCTAAACCACCATCACAGAATTGTCCAACTGAGAATAGGTTGTGCTTGAGTCCGTCAACATAATAGACTCGAGAGATGATAGTGTCCCCCAGTTTGTAATCACCATAACCAACTATCTTAGCAAATTCATCGTTGCCGAATCGCACTGTACCAATAAACTTATCCACACCCCTCTTTCATCAAATTAGATCCAAAGTTGTCTCCTCAAATGGAAAACCACTTTATCAGCACTCCCAAATGGGATGAAATACATCCTAAGGTTTACCATTGGTGCTAAGCGTGGCTTAGGGAGATGTGAAGAAATCCCAAAGTAGGAAGAATCATGTCTTGAAGGTTCAAAAGAGTCACCATAAAAGGGTAAATTTTCAGAAGAGTGTTCATCAGTTTCCAATTAATTCGAAAATTAGGGCTTCAAGAAGTAAAGGGGTTTTCAAAATTTCCAAATGGGTTTTGCAATTGGAAGCATAAGGAAGGTTGTGCAAGAGTTTAATTGTGTCAAATTGGTTCGAGTCTCTTCCAATCGAAGTTGGGTTTTCAAAAGTCACAACTCACGAGTAACAAGAAAACCGAGTCACAACTCGCGTGGCTCGTCCCTACCTTTTCTTCTTCGCGATCTCCAAAGATGGTGGTGTGGAAAGATGGTGGTGTGGTGGTGCTGAAGAGGTGGTGCGGGAGGTGGTATGAACAGGTGAAGGAGGAGGGATGGGCGCGTGTTGTAGGAGATCGGGAAGAGGAGGTGGAGGGGATTGTTTTGGTGTAGCTGGTGAGGGGTGGAGGCAGGCGGTGCGGCGGCTGTGGGAGGATGTAACCAGCGTCGGCTGGGGGGAGCAGAGAGGGAGAGAGAATCTCACTGGTTATGGTGGTGACTGGTTGGGATTCGGGATTGGTTGTTGGCGTGAAGATGGACAGGATGGTGGTGGAGGTAGAGGTGTTGTAGATCTTGGATGAAATGGAGCAACACACCTTTATGTGGGTTTGGTCTTGTATTCATTTAAGAGTTTGATCAGTTGATTGTTGTGACTTGTATTTAATTTGATAGTTGGGCAAGATAATGATTTTGCTTATTTTTTAGAGAGTAAACTACACCATTCGTCCTTGTGGTATACGTTGACCATCAAGTTTCGTCCTTTGACCAAAAAAATTACATCGTTGGTCCTTAACTGCGAAACATTACTCAGCGTTGGTCCCTCACCCTAACTGGTTGGACTAACGGGCATTAAGCCTATTTAAGTGGAGGGTATATTTGTCATTTCACCCTCAGATCTACACACTGGCCACCTCTTCTCCCAATCACAAACCCTCAGATCTACACACACTAAAAACACACACACACAGACATGAAACGACATCACCCAAACATGTTGAACGACATCGGATGTTCCAGCTCTTCAAAACCAAAAATGTTGTGGGATGGTTGTGATGGTGACGTGGACGACCAAGATGCTGGAGTTGATGAGCTTCTAGCTGTACTAGGTTACAAAGTTAAACCATCCGACATGGCTGACTCGGTTCACTACAACCCGTCAGATCTCTCCACGTGGCTTGAATCTATGATAACCGAACTTGACCCGACTCTCTCTAACGACCTTCAGTCCATTCCAGGCAACACCATATACCCACCTTCGAAAAAACAGAAACATTTAGACCTGGGTCAAGTTCAATCCGACCAGGTTCAAGTGGTCAATCTGGTTGACCCGGCTATGTTGATTGACACACAAGAGAATGGGGTACGACAAGAGAAAAATGAAAGGGGTGTTTGTGGTCCACTTGTGATAGCAAAAACAAAACTAAAAAGGGACAATAGGACAGTGGTGGTGACATCTAAAACTGGTAGTGGGTGGTTTGGCGTCAGCAAGCACTGGTGGTGGTTTAGTGACAATAGGACAGTGGTGGTGACAGGTGGTTTGATCGGATATGTAGTGGTGTGAAGGTTATGGATTCAATGGAAAATGATGGGTTTCAGTTGGTTCAGAATAGGAAAAAGAAGGATGTGTTAAGGAGTGAGAGTAGTGTTGGTGGTGGTGAGAATTTGGGGAATTTTGGCGTCGGGTGTGAAAGTTGCGGTGGGTACACCTAAGGCGAAGGTCTCATTTCATAATGCGTCGATTAGGAGGCCGCAAGATGAGTATAAGATTTTGGTGAATAATGGGAATGCGCCGTTTGAGCATGTTTGGTTGGATAGGAGTGAGGATACGCTGGTGAGTTACTGATTGTAAAGTTTGATATCGAGCATTTAATTGTTGGGAATAATGTTGGGCACTATTTGTTTAAGCTCCTTATTGTTTTCATTTAGAAATTAAATGAGGATGTTGTTATGCATGATCATGAGTAGCCGCCTAGTGAATATGTTTGGTCTTTTTTGCTCTTGGCATGAGTGTTTCACAGTTTTGTTTGGGTGTTATGCATTTCAATTAGTGGGTCTAATTGATGTAGTAGTTGATGGAGATGGTGGAGATGGTGGGACCATATGAGATGGATTTTATTTTTTTTGTGTTTAAAATGAAAAGAAAAAAATATAGCAAATTTACCGTTATACCCTCGACTTAAAAAGGCTTAACGCCCGTTAGTCACGCCAGTTAGGGTGAGGGACCAACGCTGAGTAACGTTTTGCAGTTAAGGACCAACGGTGCAATTTTTTTGGTCAAAGGACGAAACTTGATGGTCAACGTATACCACAAGGACGAATAGTGTAGTTTACTCTTTTTTAGAAAAATGGTGTTTCTGTGTTACTTTTAGAAAAATGGTGGTGAGGATAGACAAGAAACCTTGCGTTGAAATGATGGTGGTAATGGTTAAGAGAAGAAGATAGTGAGGGTATTTTAGTATTTTTACCCGAGTTTAACAGTCAAACTTAACGTTGTTTGGTCAAGGGACGAACGGCGCATAACGTTTCACACTTAAGGACGAACGGTGCAATTTTTTTGGTCAAAGGACGAAACCCTGCGGTCAACGCAAACCACAAGGACGAACGGTGTAATTTACTCTTAAAAAAATTAATGACGATCAAATTCTTGCATAGTTATATCTTATTTAAATAATCCAAAATGATTAATTACAAGTATACTTATAAGAGCATCTTCATCAATAACGCCCAAACCGGCGTTATTGGGCGTTAGAGCATGTTAACCGGCGTTAGCCAATGGGAGCCTCGAGTTAAAACGGCGTTATTGGGGCAAAGTTAAGTCCCCAACAGGCGTAAAACTTAAAAAAAAAAAAAAAAAAAAAAAAAAAAAAAAAACATTTCACCCCCTAAACCATTTCAAATAAATTTTCACTTACACCCCCTCAACTTATTCAAATTCTAATTTAAATTATACTGATTAATTCTGGGCGGGATAAATTCAAATTCAAATTTGAAATTTAAAAATAAAATATGAGCGGGATTTATTCAAACTCAAAATCAACTCTGCCTATATATACAACTCTACCAGAGTTGTTTAGAACACACAGCACACACAAGTTACACACATAACTCACACACACACAAAAAATGTCTCGCAAAGATTTTTCTCAGCAATTCCCAAGTCCAGAAAAGTTGCCGGAAACCAGCTTTCCAACTCCAACTCAGTTGCCGGAAACCAGCTTTCCAACTCCAGAAGAGTTTCAAGTTTACTCAACACCACCTGAATCTGTCTTTCCGGTTTTTCAACCGGAAAATGTATTTTTAAACTCTCCACCTGTGAACAATTCAATTGTTCCAACTCCACCTGTCAACACTCCACAGGTGGATCTTGAAAACAACCCATTCGGGTTAAGTGAGGCTTCCCTTCGTCAACTTGAACAAGACGAAGAAAACTACAGGGAGATTATGGAAGAGCAGGAACGCGATGAAGCTGCTCGTCGTGAACAAGAAGCAAGGGAAGCTCAGTATCTTCAAGATAACTACTTTGACATAATGGAGACTCGGCTCGTTAATGACGAGTTTTATTCCTCTTCAAGTGACGAGGGTTAGGACTTTAGTGATTCGTTTTATTAAATTTTAATAGTTTATTTTCATCAATCTCGTTGTAGCTTTAATTTTTAATGTAATTCGTGTTTAACGTTTAATGTATTTTGTGTTTTAATGTTAAATGTGATATGTTTTTTAATAAATGAAGTGTTTGTTTTTGTTTAGGGGTTGAAATTGAAAATATCAAATGTTAAAGTTTAACTTCGGATGTTATTGTTGTGGGTGTTTTTTAAGGATGTTAAGGTGAAATGTTAAAGCTGATGTGGCGGTGATGTGACAGATGTTAAAGTTTAACTCAAGTTATTAATGGGAGTGCTCCAAATGAAAGAGGAATGTGAGGTGTTATCTTGATAATTAAAAAAGTAGAAACACAGATAACATAGTTGAAAGTATTTAAAAGTGTTAATGTACTTTTAATGGTACAAAAAGCAAACAAGTGTTGAAGTAATAAATAGTCCGACCCATATCTTACGGTTGACCTGGTAAACAACCGCATCGAAATATCCGAGAAACTTCCCTCTTTGGTTTTTCATTTTCATTAAAAAAAGACAGTGGAACAAATCTTTCATCATATCACTTTCTTGTTTTTCTTCTTGTTTTTCAATAAAAATCAATCAATCTTTGATTTTCACTTACTTTCTTGGCCTTTCAAAGATTGTACAAAAAGCAAACAACTGTTGTAAGTCTTTCTTGACTAAGTCTTTCATCATCATATCACTTCAACTGTTGTAAGTCTTCTTTAGATCATACTCTTATTAACTTACTCTTTCTTTTCCACAACTTTCTACTTTGCATACTCAATCTGTATATTCCTTTTTTATATACAAACTTGTAGTCATTTTTATCCTTATATTTAACTGCTTCAAAATCACTCTTTTTTTTTTAATATAGTTTGTTACTTACATTTGTAAAAAGGTTGGTTAAACATTTGGGGCCTATCAACTTTATGTGTAATTGATTTCTGATTCATATGTGTTTAATCTGTGCTATATGTTGGAAATACTATTTCTGAATGCTTCCTATATTCTAGTGAATTATTATTATGTTCAAGGAATTATTGTCATCAGAGTAATTGTTTTTTCGGTTTATGTGTATTTCCAGTGGTTCACCTTCAGCGTTCTTGGTCAACTTTAAGGAATTCTTTTTGATTTATGGGGTTAAAGGCGTCCCCTTTATAGCCAAATTTTAGAGGTTGATGCTGCATTTTGAACCCTACTTAGACGTAATTAATTGCTATGAATCCTCGCGAGAAGTTTGTGAGGTTAGTTTTTCTTTACACGCCTTTTCAAATTTGTTCGTGCATAATTGGTTGAGACATGAAAATATCTGATCCACCACTAAAAAGCAAGGCTTTTAATTATATTAGGGCCGTGCTACGTTGTGTATCATATATTCTGATACAGATACATATAATCTGAACAGGTTTGAGGATTGGAAATCAGAGAAAAGCAGCAATGGGGGTTCTCCACACAGATTTAAAACAGCCTTAGGTTCAGTTTCCAATATGTTCCAAAAAAGCTTTGAACATGGTTCTGGAGGGATTAAAAGCTTAAAGCGATCGATAGAATCCCGTTCCTTAAACAGGCTTTTCAGTAGAGGACTTGGTTCTGGGAGGAAAACACTTAATCCACAAGGGAAATTCCTCCAGAAGTGGAACAAGATATTTGTGTTGTCATGTGTGATTGCTGTTTCTGTCGACCCGTTATTCTTTTATATACCAATAGTCAAAGATGAAAAAAAGTGCCTTGATTTGGACAACAAGTTGCAGATTACAGCTAGTGTTTTGCGATCCTTCACAGATATATTCTATATAGTTCATATTATATTTCAGTTTCGTACTGGTTTTATAGCTCCTTCATCTAGAGTATTTGGTAGGGGTGTTTTGGTTGAGGACGCGTGGGAGATTGCCAAGAGATACATGTCCTCTTACTTTCTAGTCGATATTCTTGCAGTCCTTCCATTGCCACAGGTCCGAATCAATGTTATATATGCGGTTTTTCCATCCCAAAATTAGTATTCTTTATTTCAGCTGAATTGATTTTCCTTTGTTCAGGTTGTGATTTGGCTAATTATACCAAAGATGCACGGTGCAAAATCCTTGAATACGAAAAACTTGTTGAAGTTTGTTGTGTTCTTCCAGTACATACCGAGGATGCTTAGAATACATCCTCTGTACAAGGAGGTCACAAGAACTTCTGGCATACTTACTGAAACCGCATGGGCTGGAGCTGCTTTCAATCTCTTC
The DNA here is from genome assembly GCA_019973895.1 of Chrysanthemum seticuspe. Lineage (NCBI taxonomy): Eukaryota > Viridiplantae > Streptophyta > Magnoliopsida > Asterales > Asteraceae > Chrysanthemum > Chrysanthemum seticuspe. Next base: position 276,665,660 of record BPTQ01000002.1, read on the forward strand.
CTTTACATGCTCGCTAGTCATGTAAGAAGAGGTGGCATAAATTATATTAAAATTTTTGCCTTTATAGTTTTTCATCTGGAATTCTAGGTCTTGATGTTGCTATAGGTTTGAAAGGTTATTTGGAGGGTTTGGATTTGCGTTAAGTGCTTTTAATGAACTGCAAGCATTTAGTGAAAAAAATATGATCGTGTTGCCTTATTTTAGGTCAAAATAATTAGATTGATTAATTGATTATCTGGTTATAATTTTGAAAATTTAAATTGTGGTATTCAGTTTGAAACTACAAGTCCAAACATTCTCATAGTATTATCCATTTATTAATATTGACAGTCAGTCAACTAGTGGTTAGAGTTAATTACATAATGGTCACTATGGTTTGCCGGTTTTTGTAGATGTAGTCACTGAACATATTTTTTCACCTGGTCTAGTCACTCATGTACCAAATGGTACGGATCGAGTCCAAATTCGTTACATAAATGGTCGCTGGGTTTTTTCGAAATTACATAAATGGTCACTGAGGTTTTGCATAGACCCGGTGAAAAAAAAGTTCAGTCACTAAATCTGCAAAAACCGGCAAACCATAATGACCATTTATGTAATTAACTCTAGTGGTTATATATGAAATTAGTTTAAGAGCTATCACTATATACAGTCATTGTGTTATATGTATACGTTAAATAGACATGCTTTTGAGTGTTTGATGATGTTTTACAATTATAGGTATTTGGGGCCTTTTGGTACCTGTTTTCTATCGAACGTGAAACAACTTGCTGGCGACATGCATGTGGGAATGTACCAACAAATAGGACGAATTATCAGGCACTTATAAACACATGTGTCCAGTCTTCATTCGATTGTGATAATACGCCGGATCGCGTGAATTATTTGAATGAAAGCTGCCCCATAAAAGAAATGGACAATCCTCCTTATGATTTTGGAATATTTCTTCCCGCACTTGAATCTGGTGTTGTCAACTCAACTGATTTTCCACAAAAGTTCTTTTACTGTTTCTGGTGGGGTCTGCAAAATCTAAGGTATGTAATAGTTGAATTTCCATTTTTTCATCTTTTTGCAGTAGTTAAATACTGTACGTGATGTTGTATTCTTGGTCCATTTCGCAGTTCTCTTGGTCAAAACCTTCAAACGAGCACTTTTGTCTGGGAAATTTGCTTCGCAGTCTTCATTTCTATAGCCGGTTTAGTTCTATTCTCATTTCTCATCGGAAATATGCAGGTTAGCCACTGATTGTTTTTATATAATAATCTGTGCAAATATGAATGCAATATTAAATATTGCTATATCTTTTATTACAGACGTACCTTCAGTCCACAACCATAAGATTAGAGGAAATGAGGGTGAAAAGACGAGATGCAGAACAGTGGATGTCCCACCGTTTGCTTCCCGATCCTCTTAAGGAGCGAATCAGGAGGTATGAACAATATAAATGGCAGGAAACTCGAGGTGTTGATGAGGATAGTTTGATCCGAAATCTTCCTAAGGACCTCAGAAGAGACATAAAGCGCCATCTTTGTCTTCAACTGCTAAAAAGGGTCGGTTCTGTTCAATATGATTAAAATAGGTCTTCACTAGTTTTGAATAATTATATGCTTAAAAGTATCTGTTGTTTGTTTTCAGGTGCCAATGTTTGAAAAGATGGATGATCAACTTATGGACGCAATGTGTGACCGTCTGAAACCCGTTCTGTATACAGAGAATAGTTACATTGTGAGGGAAGGCGACCCGGTCGATGAGATGTTGTTTATAATGAGAGGAAAGTTATTAACAGTTACGACAAACGGTGGTAGAACTGGCTTCTTTAACTCAGATCATTTAAAGGCGGGCGATTTTTGTGGTGAAGAGCTTCTTACATGGGCCTTGGATCCCCATACGTCTTCCAACCTTCCAATCTCCACAAGAACCGTTCAAGCACTTGAAGAAGTGGAAGCGTTTGCCTTGATGGCTGATGATCTGAAATTTGTAGCATCTCAGTTCAGAAGACTTCACAGTAAGCAGTTACGACATACTTTCAGGTTCTACTCACAACAATGGAGGACGTGGGCCGCTTGTTTCATACAGGCGGCATGGCGCCGGCATTGTAGGAAGAAGTTGGAAGACTCGCTAAGAGAAGAAGAAGATAGGCTGCAAAATGCTCTAACAGGGGCTGGTGGAAGTTCACCTAGTTTGGGTGCTACTATTTATGCATCAAGGTTTGCGGCTAATGCTCTTCGTGCTTTGAGGCGAAATGGTGCAAGAAAAGCGAGAATTCCTGAGAAATTACCGCCCTTGATGCTTCAGAAGCCAGCGGAGCCTGATTTTACTGCTGAAGATAAGTGAAAGTGGTAGTGTAAGCTGTTTATATTATTAATTAATTGTTATGTTGTACAAGGAAAAAGTGCGAATAGTTATTCGGGTTGTGAAAGATAAAAGTCCAGTAAAATGATTCTTTATTACCAACATTTGTAATTATAGATGATTTGGGAACCCTGCAACAACATTTTAACCATTGATTTTTACTCTATAATATGTACATGAAGCATTTCAGCCCTTACTAATACGTAGGGATGAGCAAACGACTCGAACTGACCGGACCCACCGAACGACCGACCGAGACCGGACCGGGCCAACCACATTCGGTCCGGTCCTCGGTCTTGGCTTTTTGGCTAATTTGGTCATCGGTCCGGTCTGGACCACAAACCAATTATTTGGCCTTGTTGGACTAGACCGACGGACTTACTGAGATCGGACCAGACCGGACCGACCACATTCAGTCCGGTCCTCGGTCTTGGCTTTTTGGCTAATTCGGTCCTCGGTCCGGTCCTGGACCGATGCTCACCCCTACTAATACGTAACAGTAGATAAACAGCATGGCGGAATAAGGTATACGGAATAGGAAAATGATTGGCAGACACCTAACATATGTGTCTAAATTTTGGCCTAAACATATGTGGCATGATCTTAATGTTTTGTGAAAAAGTGGGTCTCTTAGCTGCAACCATCGTGATGATTCCACACAATTTTAAGAACATCTTTAGGCATATTGTTATGCCTCCCAATCATAGTTCGATGGAATATTGTTCTGGGGGATGCTAATTGGTTTCGATCCAGGGATCAATTTTACTACCTCTTTGACAAAGGTTGAAATACCCCAGACGAGGACAACCATGACATTGAACTTCTATGTCGCATAAAAAAAAATCAGAATCCGGAATCCGGTGTTACTAGAAACTTGTATACTCAGGCGGAGCTAGAAGGTTATAGTCGAGGGACAAACTTTGATAATTTTTAAAAATTACATTACAAATCGGTTTCTTTAGGGGCGGTAAATTACAAAAGTAGCTAAATATTTAAAAAAATTATACTACAAAATTTTTCGCTAGAGGCCCCTCCCTCCTGTGTCCGCCTCCGTGTGTAGTGGGTTTATAAAATAAATTAATTGATTGAGTTAAAAAACAGGTAATTGTTTTTAAATGTATCGAAGTTGCCACATTTTACTATGTTGTGTAACCAGTTTTTTTCTTCTTTCTTTTTTTTTTCCTATTGTGTGTATCCAACTTACTAATCCCTTCTATCCAGTGAATGCTAAGGTTTTCCGTTAGTGTAAATTACATAAATCGTCCTTGTGGTTAGGCCTAAATTGCAAGTTTCGTCATTTTCTCTAAAAAATTGCTAACGGTCGTTTAATAAAGGCAACGTTAGTCCATTTACCAACGATCATTTGCAACGTTAGTCCTTTAACAAAGGCAACGTTAGTCCATTTACCAACGCCACCACCCACCACCACCATCGCCACCCACCACTCACCACCTCCACCCACCACTACCCACCACCGCCACCCACTGCCACCACCACCACCATCGTCGCCACCACCTCCACCACCGCCACTCACCACTCACCACCTCCACCCACCACCACCCACCACTGCCACCACCACCCAACGCCACCCACCAACACCCACCGCCACCACCACCACCACCACCCACTGCCACCACCACCACCATCGCCGCCACCGCCGCCGCCACCACCGCCTGCACCCACCACCGCCACCACCACCTACCGCCACCCACCAACACCCACAACCACCGCCGCCTCCATCACCCACCAACACCACCACCCATCGCCACCCACCACCACCACCATCGCCGCCACCACCCCCACCACCACCCACCACCTCCACAGTGGTGGTGGTGGTGGTGGGTGTTGGTGGGTGGGGGTGGGTGGTAGAGGAGGTGGTGGGTGGCGGCGGTGGTGGCGACGATGGTGGCGGCGGTGGTGGTAGCAGTGGGTGGTGGTGGCGGTAGGTGTTGGTGGCGGTGGGTGGTGGTGGCAGCGGTGGTGGGTGGCGGTGCTTGGCGGTGGGTGGTGGTGGAGGTGGTGGGTGGCGACGGTGGTGGCGGCGATGGTGGTGGTAATGGTGGTGGCAGTGGGTGGTGGTGGCAGCGGTGGTGGTGGCGGTGGAGGGTGGAGGTGGTGGTGGTGGGTGTTGGTGGGTGGCGGTGGTGGGTGTTGGTGGGTGGTGGCGGCGATGGTGGTGGTGGTGGCAGCGGTGGTGGTGGCGGTGGGTGGTGGTGGTGGTGGTTGGAGGTGGTGGAGGTGGCGGTGGTGGGTGGTAGGGGTGGTGGGTGGGGGGTGGCAGCAGCGTTGGTGGTGGTGGTGGTGGTGGCAGTGGGTGGTGGTGGTGGTGGCGGTGGTGGTGGGTGGAGGTGGTGGGTGGCGGTAGTGGAGGTGGATGGTGGCGAGTGGTGGCGATGGTTAATGGACTTACGTTGCCTTTGTTAAAGGACTAACGTTGCAGATGATCCTTGGACGGCCGTTAGCAATGTTTTATAGAAAATGACGAAACTTGCAATCTGTGCCAAACCACAAGGATGATTTATGTAACTTTACCCTAACGAAAAACCTTAATCACCTTAGCATTCACTGAATAGAAGGGATTAGTAAGTTGGATACACACACTAGAAAAAAAAATGTTTACACAACATAGTAAAAGGTGACAAGTTCGATACATTTAAAAACAATTATCAGGAAAAAAAAAAAAAGGCTCGTACATGTTGTTGGTAGGAATTTTACATGGTGTTTAAAGCGGATTTGGGCCAGGGTAACATGGGCCTGCGCACAGGGGGCACCATTTATTTCAGAAGCCCAATTTGTATAAACATGTAAAAGGCCTATTTTAAAGCCCAATTTGTATATTCAGATTTTAGTCTATATATATACGGCCACAAACAAGAAGGATACTTTTGAGTTTCGAAGGATCGAACACTGATCACAATTAGTCGATACTTGATTCTTTTTGCTCTTATACTTTGTTTGATTCCATGACTACTTGTTACTGTTACTAATTACTACTGTAAATTATATTATCGTATCTTGTCAGAAGCAAACAAGAAAAAAACTATCATGTTGGACATAAATCTTTTTAGGGAGGATAAGGGGTACGATCCTGAAATTATACGTGAATCTCAGCGGCGTCGATTTAAGCCTGTTGAAATTGTTGATGAAGTTATTCATATTGATAATGAGTGGCGACAACGTAAGTTGTTTTTTTTTCTTTTACTTTCTGATTGAAGCTGGCTGTTCTTACTATACATAAAATATAAGGATTAACCATATGAAAAGTGATTAGTCATGACACATAAGTTAGGCATAAAATTAACCTAATCTTTTATTTTCACAATATATAGTATACTCGATAACAAGTTTTTTCCTCATGTTGTAATTTATAGGTAATTATGAGCTGGAGCAGCTGAAAAAAGAGTTTAACAAGCTCAACAAAGAAGTAGGCAAACTTAGGAATGTAAGTCTCTATAATCCTTTTTAATGTTACTTGTTAAAATAAAAAGCTAGCTTGTCCTTCATTAGCATGATGAATTGAAGTTGGTATATTTGATATAAGGTCACTGATAGTCGTCAAACAAGAGTAGGATATCCCTTTATAACTACCGGGATGCCTGGATTCAAGTTTATTATATTAAGATACAACCAAAAAAATTTATTTTGTGAAGAAAACAATTGTGAAAATTTGAATACGGTGCTTCTTTTCTCAGTTCTGATGTAACAAAATTATAAGTTGTCGATAGTTTGATAATGCATGGGCTACCCAAGCTGCCTGGGTGCCCATTTTGCTGCCTTTATACAACATGTGCAAGTGTATCCGAACTGTAAACTTGATTCTTTTGTAGTCTGAGGAAGATGCCCGTGCCATATTGATACAAGCTGCACAGAAAAAAAAGGACTCAATCGCAGCGAAAGAGGCAGAGGTTCAGGATGCCAAAAAAGCGTTAAATGAAAAATTAGGGAAAATCGGGAATCTTGTGCATGATAAAGTTCCTATTCACGAGGATGAGGTTCGCATGATTTTTTCTATAATTTGTGAAAAATGCATGTCTAGCTCATTAAAATGACCTTTTTCTATTGTATCCAATATGCAGTTTGTTCATGGTAGTTTTTGTAACATTTTTACCCTTTCTTTACCTTTGATACATTCAGGCAAATAATGTTGTTATCCGGACATGGGGTGAGAATAGAACAGAACCAAATCTAAAAAATCATGTCAATCTCATGGAAGATCTTGGAATAGCAGATACGATAAAAGGTATCCTATTTTTCCAATGCGATTTGTTTTTTTAAGAGGGGATGTATATTTATATTATGAAAATCACCCAATATATGATATATCCATAGAAAAAAAGGTAGTTGGTTATTAGGGTTTATACAGCCGATTATATAACTTTGCACATGTTATGAAATTTGAAATTTCAGTTGTCGTTTTTTTTTTTTTTTTTTTTTTGATGATTTATTTACATATGCAGGTTCTAATGTAGCTGGTAATAGAGGATATTTTTTAAAAGGAGCTGGTGTGCGTTTGAATCAAGCTCTTATAAATTTTGGTCTTGATTTTTTGGAGAAAAAGGGTTATACAGCACTGCAGACTCCATTCTTCATGACAAAAGATATAATGTCAAAGTGTGCCCAATTAGGGTCTTATGACGAAGAACTTTACAAGGTAACATCGAGTGCCTTGTTTGCTTGCATGAGTATTTAGGTGATCTAAATTATAAGCATTTGATGATGATAAAATGGTTAGATGGTGTTTTGCTTTTATACCACATCATTTATGTGTACTATACTCTTTGTTCAGCTTGATTTTTTATTTTCTTTTCCCATGAGTTCATCCTGAGTATGCGATCTTTCTCTTTGATAGATAACAGATGAAGGAGATGACAAGTATCTGATTGCAACGGCTGAGCAACCACTTTGTGCTTATCACAAGGATGATTTAATTGGTCCGAAAGAGCTACCCATAAGGTATCATTTATAAAGAAAGTTTTACCATCTGAATTGTAGGGTCAAATTCCCAAGGTGAATTTTCAGTACCTAAAACCATCTAAATCTTTTTTATTAAAAAAATTGTAGTAATATTATTAAGATATTATAATCTTTGTAATTATTTTTTAGCATTTAACACATTACTTGCTAAAATTTTAGTACTGTAATATATTTGAAGAATGACTGGTAAACCAAATATGACCCACTTTACCATTTTGCCACGTCTAGAACATACGGTATATGTTTTCTTATTATTATATAATCCTGGAAAACTTGGCAGGTATGCTGGATATTCATCCTGCTTTCGTAAAGAGGCTGGTTCACATGGTCGAGACACTGGCGGACTTTTTCGTGTTCACCAGTTTGAAAAAGTTGAACAGTTCTGCATCACTAGCCCAAATGATTCTTGGAATTTGCTTGAGGAGATGATCAATAATTCACAGGAGTTCTATGAGACGGCAAGTATTTGTTTCACTATCGTAATTTTACTTGCTGTACTTTAAATGTTTTTCTACACGCAAATGTACCTCAAAGTTTGTCCGTCTATTTGGCTATAATAAAGCGTGATTTTAAGTTTTCAATACGTTAATCAGAGAAATATTTTTTCATGTGAATGTGGAATACTCTATGAGCATGTATTCTTTTCTCAAATGGAATTAAGAACACCAACGGATTTCTATGAATAATCATATATAGCCTTTGAAAGTCTATTACTATATATGGGAACCGTAACATACAAACACACACACTCGGAACTGAAGTAATTTACATACACTAATATAGTGATAATCTTATTTTTGTGCTTTGAGAGGCCAATCTTTAGCATTTACGACTTTCGCAAACCAAATTTAGTTCTTGATCATTTATGCTTTTTCTTTAATTACGGCTAACACTATAGTGGAACTCTGTACTGCAGTTGAAGTTGCCTTATCAGGTAGTGGAAATAGTCTCCGGAGCTCTAAATGACGCTGCAGCAAAGAAGTATGACTTGGAAGCATGGTTTCCTGCATCCGCCGCTTACAGAGAACTTGTGTCGTGTTCAAACTGCACCGATTATCAGTCAAGAAAGTTGAATATTAGATTTCAACACGAGAAGGTTCGTTTGTTATTTAATATGATCTTATACAACATAGATTTCCTAGGAAATTTTGTCGAGGTTTGTGGAAATGCATGCAGTTTAGCTTGAAGAGCCAAACGTTTATCAGTTTCAAATGAAATTTATGTTGTTAAAGAATTAGGGTCAAAACTAATACTAGATAAAGAAATTAAATCCGTATTTTAAAAATTGAATAATGAAAAGGGGGAACCGTAGAAGGCTATGTGCGTAAAAAATGCAGTTTCAGTAACTTTCAACTTATGTTTGTTGAGATAAAGATTACCCAAACACATTTGCTACAAAATTTGCGCAAAATATAAACAAGATTGTTAATTCTGAGTTATATTCATGTTTTGCAGAGCAAGGAAAAGACCACGCAGTACTGCCATCTATTAAACTCGACCCTCACGGCAACTGAGAGGACTCTATGCTGCATCCTTGAAAACTACCAGAGAGAAGACGGGGTACTAATACCAGAAGTGTTACAACCATATATGTGCGGCAAGACTTTTCTGCCTTTCCCTATTAAAGAGACAAAAGAGAAGAAACCAAACGCATAGCTAGTTGTTTGAAGCTATAAATCATTCACAGGATATTTGTTTGAATTTCTTTAGTTTTTGTTCCTATAAAAAACACATTGGTGGATGTTATATATCATTACAAATCTTATCCTTGTCTTTTTTAAAGTGACTAGAGATCGATATGTATCTTACTAGTTACTGGTGATTTTCAAATCGTGACGTTCAAAAATAAATACAGTAATTTTCAGTTTTTTTAGTTACCTGTTAATTGATCCTACGGTACACTTCGTCTATTATTTTACAAACTCTTGCAACAACTTCTTCTGTAGATAATCATGTGATAAATGATATATTAAATATGAACTTATTTGATGATATCACATGCATATTTCGCCCATTATTTTACAACTCTTGCACGAACTTCTTATGTAGATACTTTTCCAGTTATTATTCGTATGCTTACAGTTATGTTATAAAAGGTTTTCTGAATACTAGAAAATAATCGGTCAACAACTATCTTGCACTGATCCATAGTGTTTTGTATTAGAGCTAATGTGTGCTTATAAGTTATGAGCTTGAGCAACTGGAATCACATAATTTCTACAACTTTTTTTTCACGCAATGATATGTTATGATATATGAGTGTGTGAAAATAACTTTGTAATAAATGATGTGATCCTAGCATTTTTCATAAGTTATTGAGTAAACTGCAAAATACTTGTCAGTTTTCACACTAAACATACCTATGAGAATCCTTTGGCAATAATCTTCCCTCATTTAATAAAAGTTAGACATAATACATCCTTAGAGACTAACGATGTAATTTTTTCTTTGTTATCTTCGTTATCTTCGTTATCTACTAAAATTATAAGCACACTTCTTAATGAAATCATTCACAAACATCCTTTTATTCATTTCATCTTCATCTCACTATCTTGGCTACCAATCATTATCGTCTTCTTCTCACTACCGGCCTCCACTATGAAATTCATAAACCACTCGCCAAAATATCACTTACAACTACCATAAATTTTTTTTATTTCTTTATTTTTTTTTTCAAAAAGCAACAACTACCCTAAAATACCTAAACCCATCACAAAATACCTATCATCTTAAAATCACTCCCAACCAGCATAAATGCCTCCACCACCATCATCTCTTCTCATTGGTCGGATTTCTAGTGTCTGGATTTGTGATCACCACCATTCAATACCTCAACCACCACATATCATTCACCACCATCTACCACCTCTATCACATCCGCCGTAAGTCACCTCCATCTCCGCAAACTAACATGTTGGGCATAGTAAGAGTGATTTTATCAAGACAAGTGTTTGACTTTTAGTAGATAACGAAAATAATAGAGAAAAATTTACATCGTCAGTCCCTAGAGATGTATTGTGTTTAACTTTTACTAACGGACAAATGATTTTTGCCAAAGATTTCTGACGTGAATGTTTAGAGTGAAAACTGGCCTATCACAAAGATGTATTTTGCAGTTTACTCAAAAATAAATAAATGAAAACACAGTATATTTATACTAGAGAAATACAATGATATTGTCAAGTTTTTTTTTTTTTTTTTTTTTTTTTTTTTTTTTTTTTTTTTGTGGGTAAAGGGGTAAGTGCCCCACAGGTAAAATATATTACTCCAAAAAAACGTTTAATCACATAAGATGAGGGTGATATCCCACACCCGAGCCCAATAGGCAAAACAAACTCACCAATTGTGCTTCAAACCTACACAATCTTAAGAGAGGCATACCAATCTTATGAACTAAACACAAAGAAGGAAAATTACTTCCTAACACGACCACGAAGATGGATATCAAAATGATCACAAAAAGCTTGCATTTGTTCAGGTAAGTCATAAACATGAGCCTCGTATCCGTCAAAGCAATCAAGATCATCTTTAAAAAATCATTTGCTTTGCTTTGTGCAAACAAACGGTGGTCAAGCCAATTTTCGGGAAAGGCTTAATCGAGTTTATGTACGTGTGATGGTAAGTTCAGACCCTGTACAAAATTGATAATAGATAAAATTTTAAAAATTATAATAGCGGTGTAACAGACAACAAAGTCAGCCCTGTAGTTTAACGAGAAAATAGGGAAGCAAGACAAACATCGCATGTTTAGACAAAGGGTTATGTTATACATACCCTCCCTAGCCCACAAGAAAAGTACAAAAATATGTTTTTTTCCCCTCAATTTACAGTACTAACATAATTTTTTTATCAGTTTTTGCTTCACACTTTTTGCTAGTTTAATATTTTTGACTTTTTAAATTTATATTTTTTATTCCGCACTTTCTGTTTCACAGTTTATAATATAAACAAAATTATAACAATAAAAAAATTAAAAAAAAAAAAAAAAAAAAAAAAAAACCCAAAAATATGAGGGTACAAACTGTAAAACATGTCCTTATAACACAAATTGAAATAAAAACATGTAGTGTGTACTTGTTAAAGAAAAAACATGACACCTGTATTGTGGGAGCCAATAAAAAAGAAAGAAAAGTCTGTTTTTTTCTCCTTTGAATAATATAATATGGAAAGAAAAAAGAAATAAGTGCAAGAGGATTATTTGACCGGTTGAGCGAGAATCTGGCAGGCTTGTGGTGGACACACTCCCCTCTCTCATTATTTTCAACAAACAAACAAACAGATAGATAGATTCTTCTTCAACCCAAGATTCATAAATCCATTTACTTTTAAGGTTATCTCTTTTCAGATTCATTTCTTGTTTTAAATCTCTATGTATTTGGCCCTTCCTTCTGCTCCTCACCTGTATATGTTTTTTATAATTGTCTTTGTTACTTTTCCCCATAATTATCATTTTCATTGTTGTTGGATTAGTTTTGCTAAACATAGTCACAAGTCACAACAAGAAGCTAAGGGTTAGTTATATGTATGACATACATGTTCAAACTAGTACAAAAACTCAAGTAGCGAATTTATATACGGAAACTTAATTGGTAACACGTACTCAAGTTAAGTATTTGTGTAAGGCTTCGTTACGTTTTCTCTCTACGGACTTGCTACTTTTAAGTGAACACCTGGCCGGACCCTAATGTGGTAGCGATTTTCTTGACCACATACACTGATCATGAATTTATACATAGGAGGTTCTATCTTGTTCAATTTAGAGAATTCAATGTTTGAAACGATTGTTGTTCTTGCGTTGTTCTCTTGTAGATGACGTCCTGGCACCATATTTTAAAGGCTACATACACAACTGAAGCAACTGTGCTTGTATCATCAAAGTTACTACATGACAAACCTCTGCACTTTTCATGTGGACTGAATGCCGTTTCCAAGGGTAAACTTGTCCGGATTCTAAGTGGGAGTAAACAACCGCTTCCATTGACCTTTATTGTATCTGCTACTCGAAATGGAAATGATGAACATGAAAGCACCGTAGGTGCTTACTCTGATGATCAATCACTTACAATTCCAAACACTAGTAGTGAAAGTTATGATCCCGAGAAGGAAATTGTTGCTTCGTCGTTATACCCAAGTGAAGACTACTCGCAACATACTCAAATCCTCGGAAACCATGGAAATCTTCTTGATAAGTTAAAGGCTGTGCACATGCATGCTTTAGCAATGGAACAGTGGAATGCTTCCCTGCTGAAGTTGTGTCACAGGTAAATCTGTATGTTAAAGATTATAATTGATTAGCGGCTAGTCTGCATATTCCACCTATAACGCGTGTCATGTGTTCTTGTTTGTGCAGACGGCATGTCTTGAGTGCTGCTAATCTGATACACTATTTGGCTCTCAGAAGCCTTGATGTTGAACAGCTGAAAGATGACCTCTCTTCAGTCGGCCTTTTGAACTTGGAAACAATCAATCCATATGTCATTGCAAGCCTTTCTGCAGGAATCCAGATGTTGGAAAACCTAAAATCCAACACGTTAGATGGTGATGAGATCGTTAAAGCTATAGCCACTGGAGAAAGTTTTAACAAATATGCAAACAGAAGTGTAATGATAAAGACAGCAAATTCAAATCGAGACTTTCTCATTGGTCCACTTCAGGATGAAAGAAGTCATATCATGGTCACAGTTGGTGAAGAAGCCATAGCTAATGAAACCTTTATTCATGACGTACTTAGAAAAGGTGCCACTATTATCCGTATCAACTGTGCTCATGGTGATCCAACTGTTTGGAGTGAGATTATCAGAAAAGTGAAAATAAACTCTCAGAAGCTGGAAAAACCATGTCGGGTTCTCATGGATTTGGCTGGACCAAAGCTAAGAACCGGTAGGATGAAAGCGGGTCCATGTGTCATGAAGATAACTCCAAAGAGGAATGCGTGTGGAAATGTGATCAATCCGGCTCAGGTTTGGGTTGCTCAAGAAGGAGCAGGTCCACCACCTGCTCATGTATCTCCTGACGCGGTCATATATGTGGACGGTCAAGAATTTCTCGAAAAGCTAGTCGTTGGTGATACCGTTAGATTCAGTGATGCCAGAGGTAAACAACGGTCTCTAAAGATTTCAAAGAAATTCCCTGTTTTTACCGGCGTTGGATTCATGGCTGACTGTACAAAGACATGTTATGCTCAAAATGGGACAAAATTGTATATCAAGGGAAATAAGAAAAGGTCCTCGTATGGATGTGTTGTGGATGTGCCTCATGTAGAGTCATTTGTAAGATTGAAAGTTGGAGACTTGTTGGTGATAACACGAGATAGCTCAGAGGAACAACACGAATCAGCTTCTAAAATGGTTGGTAGTCCTAGAGTGACTTGTTCCTCTGGGTATCTATTTGACTCGGTCAAACCTGGAGAGACTATTGCTTTCGATGATGGAAAAATATGGGGTATTATCAAAGGTACTAGTATTACAGAGATAGTTGTTTCCATTACTCGTGCTGGCCCACGAGGGACTAAACTTGGTCCTGAGAAATCCATTAACATCCCCGATAGCAAGATTATGTATGAAGGGTTGACTTCAAAAGATATTATTGACCTTGACTTTGTTGGTACACATGCTGACATTGCTGGGATTTCATTTGTTCGGAATGTTCATGATATTGTTGTGCTTAGGCAAGAACTTGAGAAGAGGAAACTTGAGCACTTGGGAATTGTTCTAAAGATTGAAACTAAAGATGGGCTTAAAAACTTGCCTATAATGATTTTAGAGGCAATGAAGCTACCAAATCCGTTGGGGGTTATGATTGCTAGAGGAGATCTTGCAGTTGAGTGTGGATGGGAGATGATGGCAGATATTCAAGATCAAATTTTATCGATATGTAGTGCAGCTCATGTCCCAGTAATTTGGGCAACGCAAGTACTTGAGTCACTTGTAAAAACTGGCGTGCCTACTAGAGCTGAGATAACGGATGTGGCGTGTGGAAGAAGGTCACTCTTTAAATCTTTTTTATACATTTTATTGAATACAAGGCTGTTGCAATTTTGAACAGAAACTAACCCATGTTGTATGATTGTTACAGGGCAAGTTGCATAATGTTGAACAAGGGAAAGCATATATTGGAAGCTATCGACACATTAGACACCATACTAAAAAGCAGCTCTACCAATATGAAGGCAGTAGCCAAACCTCTTGTATTGTCCAACCACCTCTCTTGATCTTCTGTGATTGTATTCTAGTACTTGTACATATGTTTTTGATGAAACAAAATATGGATGATCGAGTTAGTCCAATTCTTTCTGGTTTTTCTACTTTTTGTTGTTTGGAATTTACGTTAGAAGGTAAATGCCATGGCTGCCGACAGCCAGTTTCTTGGTGTGGAGGGTGACAATGACCACAATAGCAATGCTATTTAGTTAAACGAATCTTTAAACACAATAGCAATGCTAAATAGATTTATTGTTCTTGCATTTGAAGAGCTACGAAGATTCATTTTGGAAACTTAACATACTTGTAATCACAAAATCACAATGATATTAGCATTCATTAGTCTTGTAAATCAATTCGGATTGTGCAAAACAAACTTGTCGGGATTTTCCTTTTGAGGCTGCGTTTTCAGAGTAATTATTCAGTTTGCAAAATGCAAATGTTAATCAAATTACCTGTTTGTTCTTTAGAGAGAGAACAGTATGGCAAAAAAAAACAAGTTTAGACTTCTTTTTGAAAGTGTAGTTTTGCAAAAGCAATCCCAAACACCCCTTTTAATCAGTTTGCAACATTATTTGAAGAATACAAGTTCATATCTGAAACCATCTAAACAAAACTTTTAATGGGACTAATTGGAAAATTTTCATTCACATGTTATTTTACACAAGGGTTTAGATGTAGTTTCTGGGTCTTAATAAGTCTTTTTATGATGTCAAATAAACTCTTTTTCAGGCCATATATATCTACACTAAACTAGCATATCCTATTGAGCATTCAACAAAAGTGTTTTAATGATTACACCATGTCAATATATTTTTGAAATGCTTGACAACTTTTCGGCATAATATTTGCAGCTACACATTCGGTTTAAAACGGAAATTTGTAATTCGAGTAAACATATTAACTTGTAAAACAACCAGAATGCATTTCGCAAGCTATATTATTGCTGTAGTACATAGCAAAGATTCACGATCATGTACATAGACAAATAACCAAACTCCAATAGATGACAATAGTTTTACCTGAAAATCCATATCAGTAAAGTCTAACATAACTACACCTCAACATATTAATTGGTGCTCACGCAAAATAATTAATAATCTTCAAAGAAAGTTCACTTCCCTCTTGACAAATGAAGGCAGCGCAAAGGCAGCTCTGTGCATCTGTTTGATTCAAGAAAACAACAAAGGAAATATATCAATGTATCAGTTTGTTAACTATTAATGATAAATTACTAAAAAAAAGAGTGGATATCGAGTTAAAAAAAAGGGCATATTACCTGAGAGTTGTAGAATTTTAATTCTCTCCTATGCTCAAGTGCTCCCTCAACCTTTTCTATTGGGTTTATAGGAATCTTGAAGTCTACTGGCGGTCCTTCCGTTGAGCACAATATGAACCCAATAACACCACTGCATTGCAAATAAAAACAGTGAGCAAATTTTCTATATCTTTTTTGGTTTTATTTGATTATATGCATGTTTTTTCAATAAAATATTCCATCTCTCAACTGATTTTAATATATCAAATAAACAGACTTGAAGATGAATTCCATCACACCTGGGATACGTGGGCACACTTGTCCATGCATAATGAACAGAACCCTTAAATATCTCACGGCAAACATTGATCATATCCTGAATAAGATGAGTATGAAGCCACATACTCTCTGCCATGTTACAAAGAACACCCCCAGGCCTTAATGCCCTTGCTAACATCTCAAAGAAAGGCTTTTCCACAAGCTCCTGTGCAGGACCTACACTCGATAAAAAGCGCTAAGTCAGACTTAACTCGATACATACATATCTTATTATGAAGTAGAGATATATATATTATCATTCAATACTACAAGCTTACAAACATACCCACAGGATCAGATGAATCAACAATAATAGCATCATACTTTCCTGGTGGCGTTTTGCGGATAAACTCAACAGCTGTCAAAATAAGTAAAAGATGATTCAGTAAAACAAGTGTTGAATAAAAATGCTAAACAAAGGAAAGTACTTAAACTTAATAAGATCACTTAGAAAAACCATATAATACGGTCCCATAGTCACGGTGCAATTTAAGAAACAACCATTATCATAATCTAGTAATTACCATCACCAACATGGAGATGAACACGAGGATCTTCAAAGCCAAGAGCTAACTCAGGAAAAAACTTCTTACTAACCTACAAACAAGAAATTTTACAATGAGCAAAGACATGAGATGATAAAATATGCATAAAGAGAGATTATTATACTTTCACCACATACATCTATAACCATTTTATCTATTTCACATATATCAATTGATTCTACAGAGCTGTGACGAGAAACTTCCCTAAGAACTCCACCGTCGCCGCCACCCAAGACCAAAACCTAGATATAAACCATTGAAATATCAAACACATATTTCATGGCAATAAAAGAGAGAGTGTGCACAGTGCACTGTAAGGATATCTTCATCATAATGAATTTCAAGTAGAGTTACCTTTTTGGGCGATTCAATGGAGCAAAGGGGAAGATGAGCGATCATTTCCTGGTAGGCACATTCATCTTTCTCAGTCAGCTGTAGAATGCCATCGAGGACAAGAACTTTTCCATATGATGTTGACTGTAAATCAGTTCAAGAGTTTCAGCATATATATGATTCTCGAGGATTAAACTGATTCTTACACAGAGACGATTTATAAGTATGGATAATCTTAGAAATGAGATACCTCAAAAACTAGAACCTCCTGATACTCTGATTTTTCCTTAAACAAAATCTTTTCAACCTCCAACGAATGTGCTTCTCCTTCATGAATAAAAGGAAAAAAAAACAATTAGCAGAGAACGACGGAAATATGAGTGGGATTTGGAAGCAATACTTAAATCTCTATATAAACTCGGCTGCAGTCATAAATTACAGGCACATTATACATTGAACATGATCACGAGTTTTGACATACCTGGCCACATGGGGTTGTTAAAGTACATCTTTTTGCTAGCTTTATCTGCAATAGACAACATAATGACGATTAAAAGAGGGTCAACAGTCAAAAATCCTTAACTAGCGAGTCACTGGGAAATTGGTTACTCTCCATGACTATGGGCCGAATTCTGGTAGTAATTACTCAGCATTCAGCAACCTAAGGGGATGTCTTGATGATCGTTTTAAAAGTGACAAGTCAGAGTAGCTACTTCTGCTTATAATCATTTTATTAGTCAAGGATTAAGTTTCATACTAACTACAATCGATTCAAGATATTTACTTATATACCCTGTATTTATCTGCTACTCCTTTAAGAAAAATCAGAACTTGCTAAACACTCATATCACCATCCGAAGCGATTACTTCCAAACACTTTAAAAACGCACATCCAAACACCCAAAACATGTACACGTAACATAGTAAGAATAACGACCTGAGAACCATCCAGAAACAACAGTTGGATGACAGTTGGCTTCAAGTGCAGGGTCAATAGGGAAAGCTCGAGCCTTTAGGCAACAAGAAGGGATATTAGCCCCGTTGGTTGTGCGGACTGCCAAGTCTTTTACGGCGTCTCCCTCCATAGATCCTCTTTCTGTTCTCCAGTTTCAGCAGTCTCTAATCACGATAAAAAAGACCTTAACTTGATATTATACTAATAAGTGATGATACCATAATAATAAGCATATAAAAAGCAGGCATATAAGAATAGTCGACACATGTATTCGGCATTGATTAAAATTCCCCTTTTCCAACCACCCTTAGTGACACTTTATAAAGCACTATATAATACTTTAAAAACAACACAAAAGTGGATTCTTTTATTTATATATGATAATGCAATTAAGCCAATATAAACTGGAACAGCGTAACATATAAGCTCAAGATCAAGATTCTTCTGTGTCAACTTTTTTTTACTAAAACCAGGAAAAACAAAATTACTGTAATAAACATGGTCTGATTAAATAGTCAATAATAAATTAAAAGGAAAAATAATGAATAATAAAAGTCATTGATAAGGACAAGAAGAGTAAAGAAAGAAATGTTGTTGTTGTATCTGCAAACATAAACATAAACACTAACCTCCGTCCGATGATGAAAGTGGCGATGGGTTTTACACGTTTCTTTTGATGCTTAATAAATAAATAAATAAATGTAACGCTAACAATTCATGGAAGGGGAAAGCTATTTGTCAAATTACCTTTTTGTCCTTTTTTTCTTCAACACAATGATTTTTTAGAGTAACCCGCGCGATGCAGCGGGATTGGCTTCAAAGGACTTACTTTGTAGCGATACTTAAACCTTAGGGACTAATTTTGCCAAGTTGCTATAGTTAGCAATTAATTCTACAGGACTTGCCTTGCAACGCCCCTTAAACTTTAGGGACTATTTTTGCCATATTGCTATAGTTAGCAATTAATGATGCAGGACTTATTTTGCAGCGCCACTTGAACTTCAGGGACTATTTCTGCCAAGTTGGGAAAGTTTGCATTTAATGCGTGCTTGTTACTGTTTTCTTCCCCGATGTTTAGTATATACGAGTGTGGAAACCCGCGCGATGCAGCGAGATTGCTTTTGTAGACGTGAATTTGGAACTGATGAATGACCGAAAAATTTGTTTGGATATTTATTTGGTTAGTCGTTAAAGGACCGACTTTGCAAATACAATTAAAACCTTAGGGACTATTTTCGTGGCTACAAAGGACTTACTTTGTAACGACACTTAAACCTTATGGACTATTTTTGCCAAATTGCTATAGATAGTTATTAATTCTACAGGACTTACTTTGCAACGACACTTAAACCTTAGGGACTATTTTTGCCAAATTGCTATAGATAGAAATTAATGCTAAAGGACTTACTTTGCAACGACACTTAAACCTCAAAGGCTATTTTTGCCAACTTGCGAAAGTCAGCAATTAATGTTGCGCAAATCAGCTTTTGACACTTGGCGTGTGAGGGAATCATGCCCCGCTCAATAGTATATATAGTAATATATAATTGCGAAATCGTCCTTGTCTTCGGCCAAATCGCATGTTTGTCCGTATGGTTCGTAAAGTGCAAGCGGCATCCTTGGGGTGAAATCTTTGATCCGATTTCGTTTTTTCTTAAATTAAAATTACTAAAATACCCTCATCATCATTGTTCTTAAATAGGCCGAATAAGGGTATTTTAGTAATTTAGGTTTAAAAAAGAATTGAAATCGGATCAAATGTGTCACTACAAAAATGTCGCTTGCACTTTTCGAACCATACGGACAAAACATCAAATTTGGCCAAAAGACACGGACGATATTTGCAATTTACTCTATTTTTTATAACAAAATTTGGTAAGGGTATTTTCAAAAAAACTATAATATATACTTCCTAATTCATAAAAATTATTATCTTGTTAAATATTTTAAAATTACATGAAGATACTTCTAGATTTTGTTTACTTGTACTTTATTAAGGACTTTGCTCAAAAAATTACTTTATTAAGGACATAATTATGTTGAATGTACAAATTTCATTTTTTTAATAGAAGATTTTGTTAACACGGTTGACTCTTTTAAATTAATGGTCATTTTTGGCTTATATAGGTTTTTCCTTTCTAAAATAACAATTCTCTTTCCTTATTAAACCATTAACTAAGCCAATGAGCCTAAGGGTGAGCATATGACCCGAATGGATCGGACCGACCGGACCGACACAGACCGAGACCGGACCAACCACATTCGGTCCGGTCCTCGGTCCCGGCTTTTGGGCTAATTGGTCCTCGGTCCGGACCAAAACCGACGAATTTGGCCTTGTTGGACCGGACCGACCACATTCGGTCCGGTCTCGGTCTAGGGTTTATGCCGAAATCGGTTTTCGGTCCGGTCAGGTCTTGGCCGGTCCGGTCCGGTCCGGTTTTTGGACCATGCACACGCTTAAATGAGCCTATATATAAAATAAGATAATCCAAACACCCCCTTTATATACCTCAAAATAAGCTAACACAAACACCACCTAAAGGGCTATACATAAAAAAATTATTAATTCCTTTTTATCAGTAAGGAAATACTACTGTAGTAGATACATACAGTAACAAAATCCATACATGTTCATATACATACAGTGGCAAAACCTTAAACAGTTATACATAACCTAATGAATCACCAATAGTCATTGCACGAACACGATCCGTTCTTAAAATGATGAAACCTATTCGAATCTCTCACCACTATTTCTCTTCCCCTTGCCACTGATATGTACTTCATTGCAGTGTGACAGTCTCCACATACTCTCAGATTCTTGAACACCCTTATCGGTTTTGTTTTTGACGTACTTATTAAACCAAACGCCACAGCAATCTTCTCACTGTGCTGAACCAAGTATTGTTCTTTCTCTTTCTCATCAAGCTCGTGCAGAACGAAATTTGTATCAGGAACGTATCCTAGTTTCTTGATGTCTGTGACCAACTGATCTAACTCTTCGTAAATTTCGTGTGCTCGAGGATGAAAAGTGTCGCCTACGTAGAATTTGTGAGATTGGTTCTCAGCTTCTATCCAACTGCAACCTGCTTCCTTGATCAAATTCCTTTCTTTCATGGTCTTTCGGATTTTAACCACTTTTTCCCATTGACCCTTCGAAGCATACAAGTTGGATAATAGTATATAAGCAGACGGATCATCTGGATCCTGCTCAGTTATCATTTCTGCACATAACTTTCCCAATTCCGTATTTCCATGAACTTGGCAGGCTCCTAGTAATGTACGCCACACCAAAGCATCAGCCTTTACAGGCATTGACTTAATAAAGTCAACGGCCTTATCAAGTGAGCCTGACCTTCCTAATAAGTCAACTACACACGCGTAATGTTCCATTTTTGGGGTTATCTTATGCTCACTATACATTGAACTGAAGTGTTTTAGACCCTCGTCAACCATCCCAACATGACTGCAGGCTGATAAAACAGCAATATATGTGACTTCATTTGGTTTCACGCCTGCTTTAAGCATCTGGTCAAACTTTTCTAAAGCGCTTTTTGCAAGACCGTGTTTTGCATAACCAGTGATTATTGAAGTCCATGATATTACATTCCGTTCTTTCATTTTGTCGAAAACTCGAGCAGCTGCTTCTATATCTCCACACCGCGAATACATTGATATCAAAGAATTACATACCCTTTGGTTTGAATCCAACCCTGCCTTCACCAACCGAGCATGCATTTCCTCACCCTTTCCAACAGCACCGAGACTAGCTGCTGCACTTAAAAGGCTAGCAAACGTAAACGAATCGACCCCAGTCTGTGTCTCCTCAACTTCATTAAACATCTTAAAGGCGTTTTCAGAATTTGTATTTTTAGCATACCCATCCACAATGGCATTGTAAGAGATTAAGTTCTTCTCAAGTAGGATTTCAAAAGCTTTTTGTGCATCTTCCATGCTGCCGGATCGAGCATACATGCTAATAAGAGAATTTCCCACGCAGTTCACAGACACGAGACCAGATTTTACTGCATGGTTATGAATTTGTCTACCAGCTTCCAGATTCGAAAGACTTCCACATGCCTTCAAAAGACTCGAATAAGTGAAATGATTTGGCAAGACATCACCTTGTGTGATCATCTTACAGTAGAGCTCAATGGCAGTTCTATCAAGACCTCCACTTTGCACATATCCAGTAATCATCGCAGTCCAAGTCGTCACATTATGATAACGCATCCGTTCAAATACTTTCCTAGCATCCTCCATCGGCTCTCTACTATCACACTTTGCATACATGTCCAATAGACTGCACCCGACATAAACATCCAAACACAACCCCATCTTCACAACCCACGAATGCAACTGCTGACCAACCGAAACAAATCCCAATTCAGCACACGCAGACACAACGCTACTCAAAGTAAACCGATCAGGCATAAAGCCACCCAACAACATACTAAAAAACAACGCAATCCCATCTTCATGACACCCCAGCTGCCCATATCTAGTAATCATCAAAGTCCACGTAACCGAGTTTCTCTCAGGCATTCGATCAAACACCTTCTTCGCCGACACCAAATCGCCAAAACCTTTAGTAAACAAATCAATCAAAGCACAACCAACACACACATCAGACTCAAAGTACCCGGTCTTGATCACAAACCCGAAAAGCGTTCCCCCAACCCTCGCATACTCTTTACTACAACACGCTTGAATCGCAGCCGAAAAACAGTACTGATTCGGATACTCGCTGTGCTTCAGCATCTCAACAAAAGTCAGCAACGCCTGGGACTCCATACCGTTGTGCGAAAAACACGATATCATGGCACTCCAAGTAACCAGATCCTTAACATCATCATCCATTGATTCAAATATAGTTTTGGCGGTAAACCAGTCCCCACATTTTGAATATAAACTAATGAGTGAGTTGAGTGTAACAGAGTCTAGTTTGGTACCAGATTGGTTTAGTTCCGAGTGGACGAGTTTACCGAGCTCGAGGTTACGTGTTCGGATGCAATGTTTCAGGACTTGAATTGGGGCAACGTTTAAGGTTTGGTTTTTTAAGGTTTTGATGGATTGTTTTGGATGTTTTCTGGGTGTTGGTGTTAATTTGGCGGGAGAGATTAGAGAGATTATTGACATTTTTTAAAGATTGTGATAACTGAAATGGAGGAAAAGTGTTGCAGGGGTGTTTGTTTCGGCTTATATAGCGGGCTTATGGCTTATTTGGTTTTTGGCTTATGTTTCATAAGCTCACTTTTTTGTGGCTTATTTCGAATCTTTTTGACACTTTTTGACTTATATAAGCTTATAAACTTATACAAGCCGAAAAGTTTCAAAATAAGCCACAAAAAAGTGAGCTTATGAAACATACCGCTGAAAACCAAATAAGTCATAAGCCCGCTATATAAGCTGAAACAAACACCCCCTTGAACAAGCTTTTTTTTTTATTGACTCGGAGGTCTTTATGGAAGCAGTCTCTTTACCTTCTGGTAGGTTGTGACTGTCTACGTATCCCCGCGGGATTAGGTATTATTGTTGATTTGACCTTTTTCCTTGACGGGACTTGAACCTCTTAAAAAACATCTTAATTACATTAGCCAACGTTCCGTTAGTCCAGTCGTCCCGTGATTGGACTCCAAAAATTAAAATATTTTTCACTAGCTTGTAGCTAACGTGCATACATCCTATATACGACTCAAACAAATTACGAGCCAGGTGAGTGTATAACATAAACAAAGACTAGAATCGGTTCACCAGAAATTTTTTTTAAGGTACATTAAGAACTACTTTTACGTTTGTTGCTACGATAAAATTAATCAAGTTGCAACAGGAGTTATATATCTTCTGATCTAAACCCTTAAACCCTTTACAAATGGAAAACCTCGATCAATTGAGGATAAAAAAGCAAATGCTTATGCTCGAAATAAACATGATTGAGCAAAAAATAGCCCTTCTTGAGGCTACAACAACGGTTACCGATGTACCGGAAAGCGAAAGCTTAAAAACAAAGGCTATTCCTAAGCAAACGGCTCTAGGTAAAGAAACAACAAATCCGTTGAAAGCTGAGGTTTTGCTAAAAAACCTAACAAAGGATAATACTGATCCTAACTCTCTGAGTAAAACCAGAATTCACTCCAGACTATCTCAAGGCAGTCCAGCAAAAGCCTAAAAGTTACTATGTAATATACAAAGGACCACATACTGGTATCCATACTGAATGGGGAATCACCAAGACATTCATTGATGCCGACAAAGTCACTTGCAAGAAATTCAAATCTGAAGAAAGTGCAAGAATAAGTCTAGCAACCTACTCCCAAGAAGGTTCAGACAATAAACCAGTTCTTCTACGACCAAAAATTCAAAAAATTAAAGAAGAACACAGAGATCAAAGATTCAAGATTCCTGAAGATAAAGAACAAGTCATTTTCAAACCTCCAATGAAGTTTGAAGATTTCAGAATAATTTGGAACAAAGCAAGAGCGGCTTGTCCAGAAGATCTCATACATGAGAAATTCTTCACAACTGACAAAGTCACTAAAAGCCTTTACAACTTTGTTGAAGGAGCAGATCCAAAATTAGTCCAACAAGCATTTGAAGCCGGATTAATAAACAACATTTATCCCAGCCACAACCTCCAAGAGTTAAGGCATTTTCCACAACCAATGGTGGATTCTATTAAGAACTTTAGAAAAAAGGTTCTTAAAGCAAAAGATGATCCAATTTACATTAAGGTCATCAGTTCAATTCCAGATTGGCAACAAGAAGATGGGTTCAACTCCTATCATTTTCTAGAAATTGGCCTAGCAAAGTCCAAAAAAGAGATTTCTCAGTCTCAACCAATAGAAGAACAACAGTCTCTCCCAGATGATCTCGTAAAAATAAGAGTTAATTCGCTTAGAAGAATCTCTGAAAAGGTCCTTGAAGTTCTTTCAGGAACAAAGAAGAAGGTTAATTATGTTAACAACAACTGCATAATAACTAGTTGGAGCTTTTCAAATACCAATGAAGAAGATATCCAAAGAATTTCACAATTTGGTGAGAAATTCATGAAGAACAGCATTCAAGCAGGAAGTACAACTCGACAAAGCCTTTGCCGACACTTGAAACAACTGTTTGAAGACCATTATTGCCAATACTGTATTGACAATAATACAACAGAAAGTGACCCCTCCACCGAAGAAGAATCTTCAACAAATTAGGTGTATGCTACCTAATGTGGGGCAGACAAAGAAAAACATGCCAAAGTAGTTCAATAATGCTACTTTACTTTATTAAAGATATTCGATCTTTGATAAAAACGGATGACTTAACCATGAAAGAGGAATAACCTTGGTTAAGTTTATCACCTTTTGGTGATTATAAAGGAAGACCTCCTCTTAGAGTTGAAGGCATCACAAAAAACACAGGCCTAAAAACCTACAACTATCATTGTAAATTTAGTTTTCAATTATGTTAAGTGAGTAGTAACCCTGAAAAGGGTATTATGTAAAATATTAAGAGGATCCTCTTTTGAGGAACTCTGTTATGAATAAAATCAACTTTCCTCTTTATCTTGGGTAATGAATGGTGGTATCTATAAATCAATTGTGACAGAGTCTGATGCAGGAACGTCAACAAGTACCAATTTGGCATGTGGCCGTAGGGAAAAGACACAAGAAGCATCTTATTGACAGGCTGGCTTTTGATCCATCAACCACCAATCATCCAAACAACCATGAGGTACTAAATGATTATGTTCATATAGAGTTAAACTTTAAATATTTTCATAATATTCTTTTCTTTCAAAACAAATTATAAAACCAATCTTTCACATAAAAATTTTTTTTTATGACAAATCCTGATTATATGAAAAATCTTTTTAAAGATTTACAACAAGAAATTGTTGAAACCTGTGAAGGGATTAATGATATGAAAAAACATATTCAAAGACTTGAAGAAAGACTTGTTCAGAGTCAAGAAAAAGGGGGGTATGAACACCCTTTAACAATCGCAAGAGTCCTTAGCCATCAAAAAAATGCCATGGCTTGCTTACAAACGCATTTAAAAATTTATAAACAAAAGGCTGCCGCCTTACAAGTTTAAAAATCAAAAGGACTTCATGAATCTTATCTATTCTTTGTCCGCACTTTTATTTGGTATCATGAACACCCTTTAACAATCGCAAGAGTCCTTAACAAAGGTTTTTAATAACTTTTGGGAAAATGATCTAAGTAGATGTTTTTCTCTACTAAAAGATATAAATACCAAAGCTGATAGAATTGAAGCATCTATAAAAAACCTTGAAAGTCTCAGTAATGAACTCCAAGTAACCAAAAGTGAAATCCATAATTTCACTACTGCCGTTAGCAAAATTCATGAACAACTCAACCGAGTTATTGGTGAATAATGGCAAACTTTGTCACTATAAGTGTTGAACTCAGAGAAATGAAAATTAATCAAGAAAAAATCATTGATTTACTTGAAAAAATTATCATTAAGGACTCTGATGTTATTGAAAAAGCTTCTGCTAAGATCATCAGTGATATTACCGAAGCAATTCAAAATAATACTTGTAACACAAAGATTCCTGATCTTATAAAGATCATTGAAAAACCGAAAACCAGTAACTATAAAGGTTTAACTAGGTTTTCACCACCTAATTTAGGATCTCCAGAACCTAAAATGGAAAAATTAAAGGATAAACAAGTCTTAATATATCCTTTAAAAACTAATGAAAAACAAGACTTGTCTTTTAACTTTAAAGGAAAAGAATGAGCATTTCCTCTCAGCTTGAAGATTTCTTCTTCAACAACATTGATGATTGTGATCAACATCTTATAAAACTTTTGTCTTATGAAGAAGACGAATGTAAACAACAATTCGAACAAAATCCGCAAGAGTTCGAAAAGTATCTTCCAAGGCATTTTTTCAATACCTTAACCAATCACATGGAAGAACCTGTTACAGAGTCCGATTCTGACGAACCCATCATCACTGAAAAAATCAATAGGGTAAAACCTGAAAAAAGTGATAAAGCTGAAACTTCTAGAAGAAATTCCAGAAGCTATGAGTTTAGAATGCCTTTGCATTGAGTATCGAAGACCTTAAAGAAGATCTTCAAAGTCGAAATAGTGAAAAAAGTCCAAAATGGGATAACTAAAAAAGTCACTACTACCCAAGCAGTCTTAGCCTGAGACATTGTCCAAGAAGGTACACTAACCAATTCCATAACTTTTTTACGGAACCTTCTATGAAAAGCTTGAGAACGCCTAAAACAAGCTTAACAACAAATGTAAGCAGAAGAAGTATTCTGTTTTCAAAATATTCTACAACTAGTGTTAGTAGTTACAACAACTTCTTCTTTAGAAGTTCGACTCTCCTTTACGAGTAAGAAAAGGAAATTTCAATTTTCTGTTCAGAACAAAAAGTAATCAAAAATTTCCTATATAATTCTGAACAAATAGGAAATTAAAAAGGTAAAATCCAAGACCTCTAGGATTTAATCCACCACTTTTGGATCAATTTGGAAATATCAATGACCAAAAGCCAAAAAGTTACTAGAAATATTCTAGTCCTTAGAAACACAATGTTCATAATAAAACTTAACGA